>JASNQO010000043.1:0-222991 GCA_030378425.1 Periconia sp. TS-2 | reverse complement strand
TTGTACATAGAGTTGGTGATGCCAAGAAAAAGTGGCCCCTTCGGTGGGGTGGCCCCTTCGGTGGTGGAATACGTTATCTAAAGTAGATAGTATAAAAAATTCTAAATAACTAAGTTAATAAATATAAAAGACTCTAGTATAGAGCTATATAGATAGAATATAATTCTAACTTAATATAGTATAATACTTTAAGGTTTAAGGGAGTATCTTATAAAGTATAAAAGTTTTATAAAATATATTTAAAAAAAATAAAACTACTAAAGTAATTATAGAAATAGATAAGAGTATATAAAAAAAAATTTAAACTTTTAGATTATAAGAAGAATAAACTATCTAGAGGAATAGAATAATTAAGTAGCCTATTATAGACTTAGGCCCTAGCTAGAGAGGGGGGTAATATAATAGCCTATTATATAAGGCTTTAAGCTAAAGAGTAAATAGTAACCTATTATATAACTCCTATATATATAATAGTTACTGTTAGGGACGGGGCACTAGACCCCTATATAGTTAGTGTGGATTAAGTAGGTAAAAGGCCTCTGCCTGTTTACCTTCTGCTCTCCACCTTAGTATTTTCCGTATAATAGAGTTTCAACTTCCTATCCCTGCTCAGCTTCATCGTGAGGCTACCGCTATATAGTGAGACCGAAACCCGTCCTCACACTACTTTAACTTACCTAAGAGCTAACTAAGACTCTTCTACTAGTAGGTGTAATACCCTAAGTCCCTAACATTATCGTCTCCGCCGATGCAGTATCCGAGGTGGTAGAACGGCTGGCCCTGCCCGTTGAGGTAGCGTTGCGTGGGGACGTCGTCTGGTGGAAATAGAAGGTTGAGCGTTTCAAGAGCCTCTTCCAAGGCGCCCTTGGGAACCGGACGGTCTTCGCTGTATTGATGATGGTTGAGAAGGCAGATCTTGTGTTCATATACAGTGACCATTTAGGTCAAGCCAATTCAACTTCACATATTCATCTAGTGACTTGCTTAGGACTCTCAGAATAGCTGGAGCTATCGTCAGCTCAAGAACTGATCTCTCTACTGTTTACAGCTTCTCTATCAGATCTCATATCCCTTTTCCAAGTGTCTTTGGCGAGAACGTCCTCGTTCTAGATTTTTCGCTGAGGTCTTTTCCCTTATGCCGCGGCGTATCAGTCCAAGAAAATAGCACTTTGGCCATTCGTACGGTTGTACCAGACGATGCAGAGATTATAACAGCTTGCGCAAAAAGGGGACCTGCAGTGAGTTGTTCAACTTTTCGCTGATTGCAAAGCAAGGCCCGATGATGTGACTCGATTACATTCAACACCTATACGGGTAGGAGTTCCTCTGAGTTTTTATAATACGAACTTACTGAATAATGCCATTACTAGTTCGCCATAGAGAGCGGGAACGTTGAGCTTGTTAAATTTCTGCTAGATAACGGGCCTAATGCGAACAGCACATTTGGGAGTCTCCAAACGTGAGTATCCTTGCCTTGTCTTCGAAACTTATGAATAGGAGTGGCAGTGTGCCTGGAAGTCGAGCAGATAGGTTTAAACATTCATGATTCGACAATGCGAAGAGCTTATTTCCTTTGGATAAAAGCAATTGTTGCATATAATAGGATTAGAGTTATACCGTACAATGTGTCTCAAATTCAATAGGGAAACCATCGTGTATCACTGACCTATCCGTATTCCCAGTCAAACAATAGTAAAGAGACGCTTGTCTGCTTCATCGTACCTACGCCCTATGATCTCGCCACGCCATGCTCCAGGTGTAAACCCTAAAGAATCTTGAATCGAGTCAACGTAGAGTCTACGTGCTGGTTGATCCCTGCTAGGTTTCCATTCCAAGTCACTATATAACGATTGACTTCTCATGCAGGACAAGTAGCTTACTAACTCATACTCATTATTCGTAGTTGGTCTCAGCAACCACAAACCTTTTAGGCCAAGAGAAGGTATCATAACATGATTGGTCTCATAGTAGATCGGACTAACGAAACCATCAAGGCTCACAATTATATCATTTGAGAAGACCTCACAAGCTAGGTTCCATCGCTTCTTGTCAATCGGGAATTTCTTCTCCTAGATGCTCTTGTCTCTGGCGTAGTATCTTCGGTCGATAGCCCCGCGTACAAGTAGTTTTGTGAGAGGAGCATCACTGAGTTGGTTGTCCTTGCATAGCTGCTGATGTTCTGCTGGGATCTTCTTTTTGGGAGAAGGGACTGTTGTGATCTCTACTCTGCCATAGCTATACCGTCCGACACACCAAGCATTTCGAAGGCCATTGTTTCGCTTAGACCCATAATCTAGAGAACGAGTAAACGATTTTGCGGCAAAACTCCAATCTATGACCCATGATGGAAGCTGAGGCGCAAAGTCTTGCCGTCTGCCACTATGGAAAGCTTTGAAGATAGCTAGTATGGTCAGTCCGCCGGTCATGATCATCGTCCATGTGGTTGCGCAAAGAATGGATTCCAAGTTTGCTTCGTAATCGATTGGTATGAATGTCTCACACTGCCTCTTCTTTTTCCATTGTTCTGTTGACATGGGCTTGGCGGGATAGTTCGCCATGCCTACGATGCCAAAAATATAGTCTCGAGGATTTGTGGCGGCCAACATGCCGGTGTCTAGTAGACATTCAATGAAGTCCAGCTCCGGATCCTTATTATCCACAAATCGCTCAATGGGAAAAAGCCTCGCCGCACACAACTCCAGTTCCTTAATCGCAGCAGTCCTACGTGTGAGAGGATCTGGTATGTTAAGATTAGGTTTCTTTGTAAAGTTGCCCGTCCACGTTGACTTCACTTGCTGTTCCATATCTGATAATCCATTAAGCATCCGTGAGGAAGGCTGCAGCTCAGCCCATGTGAACCCATGAAATCCCCATTGCAGCTTAAGTTCTTGTGCGGCGTAAACTTCTTGCTGGACCCATAACCGCCTGAACCACGGCCTTTTGTACAAGTCTCTCAGTATAGTGGTGACATTCCAAAATGCCGTATTGCTCTCGATTTCGAGCAGCGGCTTCTTTTGTTTAAGCACAGTCAAAGCCTGCTCAGTCTCCTCCGGCGCTGTGCCTAACCAAGCAAGGACTCTACCGGCTCCCTGATATATCATAAACATGTTCCATACCTGAAATGCCTTCTCTTCATTGTCCTTTTGATTAATACATATAGCGTCCACCCAGAGATGTCTCTTTTTCTCCCCGATGTACCTGAGGGCCTTTAGAGCTTGGAAGAGGTTGTTGGTCGTGGGCAACTCGACATCATTACATGTTATGCTCCTGGAGGTGTCCTCTCCGCCCCAGCTGTACGAGAGCGCATCGTATGGCACGTTATAATCGTTATCGCTCTTGGATGTCCGTACCCCGAGGTGAAACTTTGGGTGAAGGATGTCAGCTGTACGAAGATCGCAGACCAGCGGTGAGCGCGGATCATTCTGATCACCATGTAGGATCATAATCCTAGTCTGGTATGGCTTGATTGGAAGATAGATAGCCTGCGAGGTAGCCATGGCGGCAGCATCGATTGTTAAAGAGGCGTTCCTGAAATGGCAGCCTTGTGAGGAGAGAGCGCCGGAAATAGCGGGGCCTATTGGGCCAAGTCTTGCTGGCGTTTAAAGCGAACGAAGGGAACGTAGCGCTACTCAAGAAGTGTCGCTCTCGGGAAGCGAAACCTGATGTTCCCCGCTTTGGTTTGGTGAGGGTTTCTGGACAACTCGCGTACGGAGTAGAGTAGGTGTGGCTTGGTGCTCACCTTGGGCAGCTATCCCAACCCAGGATGTGAGTGGCAAGGCTGTGGCGCAGGGGCTGAAGAAAAACACGACACGTGCCGATCAAATCGCCATGTAGTCTTCTCGATACGTCACTACTCAACGTCGCTACCTTTCACTCCTTCCTACTATTCTTATCTGGCTAGAAGGAGAGGAGATATGGTAATGTAGATTTTTGAACCGTGGATAAGTAAGACTGGATGAGTGTCTAGTTAGTTCGCACCATTATTTCACGTGAAGCTCAATCTTCCAGGTTCGCTCGAATAATTAAGTATACTATCACTGCTTTATCTCAAGTTCCATCTTCGGACCATTGTATCTAAATCTGGCCGCTGCTGACCACCACACTACCACTAGTATCAAAATGCCTGTGAAGACCACACACGACCAGTTGAACGTCTTGACGTTCACGTGGGTGACATACGGCCAGAATGAGAATAGTAGGCCAATTATACTACACACAATCGCAAGTATAGTAATAGGAACTCCAGCCCTGCCTAGTCGAAATGGACCCCATTTGACTGCTGAGACAGGCAAAGTGAGTCTTCGATAAAGCATGATGCAAGCAGCGAGAAGAAAAGAGGAGTAGAACGAAGCTACAGTAAGCGACATGATCGCTTGGAACACAGTCGTTGATCCCAGGTTCAAGAGGGCGAGCAGGAGAGATATCACTCCTGTAGTACCGATTGAGTACAGAGGAAGAGCTGAGCGGGGCTCTACCCTTGCTATATACTGTGACAAGGGAACACCATCTTCTCTCGCGAAGGCCCAGAGCATGCTTGAGGCAGTTGCAAGAGTGCCAATGGCGCCGAAGATGCAGAGGGCGATAATCATCGCTACCTGCCGCAATAAGTTCAGTATCAAAAATTTACAAGGCAAAATCGTTCAGACTTACAAGAAGCGACGTTCCCGTCTTCGAGCTCGTAATATCAAGAAATATGGATATGAAAGGGAATAACTTGTGCGATTGAAGCACTTCCTGCCATGGTCTCATACAGAAGAATAGGGCAAGAAGTGTTGTCCATGCTATAACCCCGCCAATGACTACTGTCGTAATCAAAGCGCGTGGTACCACAATTGATGCGTTTTCAACCTCCTCAGCTTGGACCTCATTAGCCTATAACAATGCTTTCATGAATGATATGTAGATATAACTTACCCATGTGGACAGCTGCATCGATACCATTGAACCCGAACATAATCCCGACTGCACCAACAATCGCCGACTCAGCATTACTAGAAAATCCACCGCCGTTCGTAAATGTTTTAAACACAACCGATGGAGGTTGTTTAGGCGCCATATATACCATGACAATTAAGATGATAAAAAATCAAAGCGTATGCAGTACGAAAGCGGCGGCCTCCAAGCTTGGAAATAGTATCCCGAGGACTGTAGTGAAGAGCACAGCAAGTACTATGATAGCGTAGAAGCTGAGCACTCCGTACCACAACTTTATATCGTATTCTGGATAGTTCACCTGAGTGATCTCCAGTATGATTACGGCTCCGAGCCACGACATTGCTGCACTAGCGAACTGCCATGCAATGACGAGGATCCAACCTGTTACATAGGACAGAAAATTCGAAAATCGCTTAGGACAGAGAATGGAGATCCAATTATACGGGCCACCGGAGAGCGGCATCCTTGACGCCAAGGATCGAGAATTCGAGATCCTTACATTATACAACATGATATTTATAGCCTTGGAGTTTGTCTGTTAGAGATCGGACTTTGGACTTTATTTGTAGAATACACGCCAAATGAAAGCCTAACTAGGTTGTAAACCTATAATTTTTGCGCCAAAAGTGCTAACGACTCTGGCTATCTAGAGCTTGTTAAGTCGTGTCTTCTATCTCTAGCCACAAAGGAGCTTCTAGGGAAGATGGGCACCAAGTATGCTACGATTGTTGAGTCTTGTCTTACCTGTCTAGACTTGGGGAACGAAGGTTTTAGTGAAGAACCCGAGCTTTAAGAAGATGGTATTAATATCGCTGTCAGATACATTGAGAAGGTATATGCCCACGACAAGAGACAGTAACTTCGTTAACTGACGTTTTAAGGTTCTTATGCAGTTAAGCGACATGTCAGTCTAACCAGTAGACTGGACAGTTCCTGCAACGCATTTAAGCTTTGGATACTGAATACAGTTACACAAGGTGGCATGCGAAAGGAGGTCTAAAGATAAATGCACGTGATACTCTTGGAATACCAATATACTATTATGTCTATATACTTAGACGTCAGAGATTGCGAAGGTCCGAAGTGTAAAGTGTCCCGTTACACCGTGCGTCCTGGCACGCAGGGACGGACGTTAGTATGCGAGCTTCCTCTAACGATATTTTGAGCAGATTCTGCTCACGTAAGCATCAATCGTCTGTTCGCCACTTGCTTGTTGTAACTTGTCAGGTGCGTGAACGGCTCGATCGCGCTAGCGGGAAAATGGCCGAATCTACAAGAGGTGAGCTGGTTGACGGGGAGTGAGTTTGATTGCAAGGCTGCGAGGCATACGTCGGCCCGAAGACTTTGCACAGCCATAGGCGTGACAGCGTAGCCGCCCTCCGTCAATTACGTTACGATTATGTGGCAATTCTGTGCTTAGAAATGGAACCCGTACTAAGTCCATTTACCGCCCTAGGTTAGGAAGTTCTTCACCAAGGTAGAGGTAGATGAGGATGGAGAGATGAGGATAAAGGGCGATACTACCTAGCTCGCTGTGCGGACCAGGGCACGCGTTAATAAGATATCTCCATGTAGTACCATGCCAGAGTTGATAGGTAGAATAATGCGAGCATAGCTATCATTATCACTGCCAGCCCAAGCTTCCACGCCTTCCCGTCTAGCAGATCCGGCGACAGAAGATGACGTACCCTTGTATTGGAGCAAAAACGCACCCGCGCAATGCAGGCCTAGGAGCGATGACATGTGGGATGATACGCGCGTTCCTGCCAAGTCACCCAGCCTGTTAGAATTGTCTATATCCCACCCTTGCTAAGGCTTTTTATCTTCAAGGTCATGCTGTGGTTCCTTAACTGGAGCCTCCACCTTCTCTGTCATTAGCTGACTAACGCCCTTCAAGAAAGCGCAACACACTATTGCAACAACGACGAACGGAATGATACTTGCCCACGCCAATCGGTACGCCTTGGCATAGACTTCATGAGCAGCGTTCCGAGCAGCTGCGATTATGGTCATGTTGGCAGTAGGTAGAACTTGAGAGAGCGCTTTGGCTAGGGCCTCCTTCGTTGGTGGTCCGTTCCCTTCAGCCATGATCCGTAGTAGCAAAGGGACATCTGGTGCGGGAAGACCAGCACTGATAGCTGCTTTGGCGACGTGTTTGTTATAGTTTGCTCCAACCTGGCCGTTGATGATAGTGTAAAGGACAGATGATCCAAAGGCACCACCTATCGCGCGGAACGAAAAAGCTAGACCGGTTGCAGTCGATAGAAACGCATGTGGCGCAGTAAACTGGATCGCTACAATAAGCAAAGTCAGGGGTGCCGCCTGGCCTATACCAGCAAGCGCGTTTAACCCTAGTTGAACATCCTTCCAGTCAGTCTGCGTCCCCGCGTAGGCACAATCAGTGGCCAAGAAGAGAACGAAGCAAACAACCAGCGGCATCTTGATTTCCTTGAAGCGTGTCGAGTACCAGATGACGATGATAGAGGTCAAAATTGTCGGAATAGTATAGAAGAGTTGTCTGATCGATATCAGCAAGGAGTTCCATTGCCAGCCGAGGTATAGGGGCATCTGGGTGCTGATTGTGTTGACTGCGCTGTAGTACATCCATCCTTCCACCGTAAAGGCGACAAGGGCAAGCGGGAAATTGCGTCCAGATTTGAAGAATATGTGAGCACAGAGGCCGTCGGACCGGCCCTTCCATTCTAGAAGTCTGTCAGCCAGTCGAGTCTTTCCAGGCTTTACGATATTTTCCACTCACGATAAAACCCAAATAGGACAAGGAAGAGCAGCCCGATCACAAGAGGCACCACAACATGCATGTCATCCCATGGATATGTGCCAGAGGCCCAACCAAGGGCCACGAGGCAGAGAGTAGAGCCACCAATATAGAGCAAGCAGCCGATGGGATCGCAAGCCCAGATGGTCTCCTTCACATTCATCTTTGGAAAGGCTCTGTCTTTGTTCGGCCAATAGAACAGGAAAAAACAGACTGAAACGCATCCGTTAAGTCCTGCTTGTAGCCAAAACATGTTCCTCCACCCTCCCGGGCTCCTACAAAAGGCGCCACTGGCGAAACCGCCTACACTGCCCGAATGTAAGCAAATATACTAAAAACTTTTTGGAGAAGAGGGAAGGTCCAACGTACGTCCCGCCAATCGTGCCACCCAAGAAAGAGATGCCGTTGGATAACGCTCGATACTTGAGGGGGAGAATTTCGGCAGGAATGGTCTGCACGACACCAAGTGTAGCGAGCACGATACCGATCAGTATGCCACCTGCTATCAGCGCATTCATACTATTGGCTTTGGCAGAAATTACGGATCCGGCAAGTGCAATAAGAGGTGTGACGGTCACGAGTATTTTGCGATCCAAAACGTCGGAGAGACGGCTAAGGACTGGGCTAAGGATAGCTTGCATGAGTAATGGCCCCTATAGGAACCGATCTTGTCAGCTCCTCCTGATTCAGTTAAGTTGTAGCATCCTTTTCTTTACGGGCTCTACGAACCTGGATAACCCAGCCGGAGATCGCTTGATTCCCCAGGTCCTGCACGATGAATGCAATTGTGGATGGTGCTGCTACACTGCTGTATATCTGTACAAATACCCTAGTTACTATCGTTAGAGTGACTATATAACAGTAGACGGAAAGCCCTTACGCGAGAAATCCGGCGGTAAAGACTACGATCCATGTTCGCCAACCAAGGTGTTGTGGCTCAATACTCTCGGCTGCTTCCTCTTCGAGAGGCACGATATGTGGCTCTGGGTGATGATGATTATCATGGTGAAAATGATGATAAATTTTTTCGGTAGACTTTGTTTGTTTTATGTGTAAGTTCTCAATCTTCATTCTATCGGACTTTTCTGCATCTGCCATGGCCTAAAGTTTGAGTTGGTCAATTGAAGAATGGATCTTTGTCATGAAAGGAAGGTCGTAAAAGAGCATCAAACCTCTTTATAGAAGAGTAGCAGGGCTTGATAAATTTCCAATGATATTCTTGCCATTACCCCGCAAAATGCTTTTCCGAAAGGGAATGAGTGGCGAAACCCTTGATATTTCACGGTCGGTAGTTGACTCGCCAGATGAAAGACCAAAGATAGGACCGGAACGAAGCCGCACCTTCCTCTTAGTAATAGCAATTAGGTTTCCAAGACATAAATGTCAAGCACCTTAGCCAAGCCATCAAAATGTGGGTCGATTTCATACTGAGTTACGATCGTCTTAGACCATTGATTCGATGGAGAACACACCAAAATAGAGTCATACGAGCTCTATGTGCTGCTTTACTGATGATAGTGTTAACACATTGTCAGATAAGCACGTGCAGAATATGGCTTTGGGGTGAGTGACACTGAATTGATTCTATATTTAGTGTTCCTTGTGCTATCTCCTAAACGTAGTCCACTCGATCGCCTTCCTCATCATCCAACAAACTCCTTTAAGAAGTCCAATTGAGCTCTGATGTTCTTCTTAAAATATTCCCCAAAGTACAGATCAAAATGCCCAGCTCCCGTAAGGATATGCAGCCTCTTGGGTTCAACCGCCGCGTTATACATTGCTAACTGCGACGGCGTCGGTATTGTCGAATCATTCTCCGGCACAACCATGAGTAGGGGCCTCGGCCCAATGCGATGAATGACGTTGCGTGGCTCGTGGAGGACTAAAGCCACAGAGCTTTGCAGGGTGCACATCTTATCCCGATGGTACCTACGACGATCCATCTCCTGTACGAAGGAGATGGCTTCAGGTTCCTTCAAAATAGCTTTAGACGTTCCGCTCATTGCTTCATCCATCGTCTCAGGCATGACAGGCACCAATGTTGCCGGCGCGCCTCGCCGCACCGCACCCCTTTCACCCAGCATAGAGGGTAACATAGTAGCAAACGCCAGACTAGTCATTTCCCCTGACACGAACGGCGCTTGTGCAATCACGGCGCTAACACGCTTCTCGATTGCGGCCGCGCAAATCACGTTCCCGCCGGACATGCTCGAGCCCCAGAAGACGATGCGAGCCGGGTCAACATCTGGGAGGGTGGTGGTGAAGTCGAAGGCATCGAGGTAGTCGCCCGTTTGTAAGTGTGGGTCGACGTGGTTGCGGGGAATTCCCTCGCTACTGCCCCAGCAGCGATTGTCGTAGATGAGGACGGTGTAGCCGGCAGACTGAAAGTGGTTGGCGAAGTCAGGGAGGAAGTGCTCTTTGAGCCCGGAGAACTGATTGCGTGTATGATGAGCTCTGAGATTTTCTTTTCCCATAGGCTTAGGACTGGACTTACTCCACTACTCATGATGATGCATGGCCTTTTTTCGCCTGCGCTGAAAAGCGTGGCGCCGAGTTTTTTGCCATCAAATGTGCTAAAGGTTATTTCTTTTGGTACTGGTGCCATGCTTTCTGGTCTATTCTAATTTGCTCTCTGATGTGACCACATAACTGTGTTTATGTACCAAAACATCTCCTACTACTCCTACCCAGCTCTCGAACGCAGCACTTTTTGACCTACGGCAAATCTTCTTGCTCAGACTGCCGAGCGGTTGAGAGTACCCCACAGTGGATTATCTGGCTTAGCGAGTGCGGAATACAGAACGTACATATGCGGAAGACAGATGCACGGGACTCTCCATATGCGGAATCAAGATCATGCGTGCGGAATCAAGGCCACGAGTGCGGAATCAAGACCACGAGTGCGGAAGGAAGGGAATTTCGACTCCGAACCGTTCCATAATGCGTAGATTTGGAAACTTAGAGCGACGAGTCTTACCGATATCTTGTACCGAGTTGAGAGGTCTAGGGGCAGGACGCGGGGAAAGCTAGACCTTATAGAGTTTAGCAGGAAGGATGAGTCATCTTGGTATCTTCTTAATTTCACTTCCGACTTTAGCAGTATTCACACGCCTCTACATTTCTAGTAATACTAAGTCTGCAAAAAAAGAAATTGCAATTGTATCGGAATATCCACATTAGTTCAAGCGTTGACCTTCAATACGTTCTTCGTAACACTGTCACGGAGCTTCTCCTGAATCCACCAAGGAAAGCCTCTGATAGCTGGCACCCACCATAAGGATGAAGGGATTATAATCTGCCCCCCATATCCCGAATAAAGCTGTCTTACGATAGCGTCCGCAACATCACCAGGTTCCACGACTGAGTCAGTGAACTTCTTGTTGTTGATTAACCTTTGGACTAGTGGGGTCCGTACCCAGGATGGATGTACGACGCTATGAGGGAGGTTAGCCAGGATTTTGTAATTCTCTACTAGAAAATGTTTGAAGGCCCTTTGCAGGGTAATTTGCTTACGTTGTTCGGATCTTAGGTGCATTATAACTGTGCTTCAGCTCCTGAGCGAGACCCTCATGCAGCACGAGTGCACCAGCCTTTGTACAAGCGTAGTCAACGTTTGTTGCTTGTGTTGAGAAGGAGGCCATGCTGGCTAGTGTGACAATATGCCCATGATTGGCACGAATCATTGAAGGAAGGAATTCCTGAAGTAATAGGAAATGTGCGATGATGTTGACATCGAAAAGCTTACGCAATTTAGACTCGGGTAGATCAAGGATAGGTACGGCATTTCCAATGCCGGCGTTGTTGATCAGGACGGTCGGGTCGCTATGTTCGATTCGAATCTGCTTGGCGACGGCGCTGATGCCGGCTGATGAGGTGATATCAAGTTTATAGAAAAATTGATTGGGTGCTTATCGAGCGGTCAGTAGTGTGTTGTAAGAGGGACAGGGCGATGAAGCCTACGCAAGTTTCCATTAGGTGGGTTCAGGTCAACGATGATAACTTTGACCTTCTTCTCAGCCAGTACGCTGGCGATTTTGGCCCCAATTCCTTGGCTGCCGCCCGTAAGCAAGACAACCTCTTTACTCCAGTCCCAGACCTGGTCTTTGGTGTAGTTGTTAACCACTTTATGTGATAGCCAAAAGTTTAACTGCCGTAACGTTAGCAGGCTAAGGAAGGCGCCTGCGGCAACGAGTGCCTGCCGTGACTTCGCCAACTCGACGAAGCGCTCGAGGTCGATATGTGCGGCCATAATCAAGTAAGTCTATCACGCGGGAATTGAGAGGTATACTTGAAAAGAGGAGGTGATTTTGGTACACAGGGTTGATTTAATAAATCCTATCGGCTACTCTTCGAGAATCGCTAAGGTGTTGGCCAGAGTGGAGTCTGTGAAGGGGTTGCTTGATTCTTGGCTGGTTGACCGAGGTGCGGCTTCGTTCCGCCTTCTATTATTCTCTCCACTCTTATCGGGCCGCTTGTCGTCCTGTGCAACCCCTGGCAGAGGCACATCTTGCCGATGTTGTAGAGACGCTCTCATAGGCAATATGGAAAACGCCTCGGCTTTCCGCCCACTGGATGTTCAAAGCGAGACCAAAACAGAAACCAAGCAAATACTCTCCGCACTATCACAAAATGAGGATTTACCGAGCCTTTTACCGCTCTTGACCTAAGTTGTCAACCTCTTCTTCTCGGGAGACTTGAGGTGGGGAGTGATTAAGGATTTGAGATTGCAAATATAGATAACCCATCATCTCTGTATCTACCACGACTTGTGCCAACGTATTGCTCATCCAAGATTCCTCATCTTTCATCTAATCTCTATGTCTCACGTCAACGGCGTGTCAACGGCTCCTGCCGCAACAAACCTCTTCGATGAAAGGGATCCCAGACAGCCCATAATTCCCAATACGATCCTCGGCGATCCGAGGAATAGACATCTGAAAGTCATAACTGTCGGCGCGGGAGTTGCTGGTATTTTGAACTCGTACAATATCTCGAAATACTGCGCGAACGTTGAACATGTCGTGTTAGAAAAGAACGCTGATATAGGCGGAACCTGGTTCGAGAATAGGTACCCTGGATGCGCTTGCGACGTCCCCAGCCACGCGTACTCATTTCATTTTGCTCCAAATGTAAGCTTCCCTTGACGTCGTTTCCCATACCACCCGCGAGACTAAGGCGTTGTGGTACCGCGTAGCCTGACTGGCCTCGCTTCTTGTCGAATCGAGAGGACATCTGGTCCTACCTCGACCGCATATGCCGGGTGTTTGACTTGAGGAAGTACATGGAAT
This sequence comes from Periconia sp. TS-2, assembly GCA_030378425.1. Taxonomy (NCBI): domain Eukaryota; kingdom Fungi; phylum Ascomycota; class Dothideomycetes; order Pleosporales; family Periconiaceae; genus Periconia; species Periconia sp. TS-2. The sequence goes on along the minus strand of JASNQO010000043.1, from coordinate 209,992 downwards.
TCAACGTTGAGGTTGTTGGTGCTGAATGGGATGAATACGCGGCCAAGTGGCACATAAAAGCACGCCGAACCTTACAGAACGACACTGTCGAGGAGTTTGAAGAGACGTGCGATCTTCTCTTACATGCAACTGGCCTCCTCAATAATTGGCAATGGCCGAAAATTGATGGGTTTGACAGTTTCAAGGGCAGAATGATTCATTCAGCGCGCTGGCCTAGCGATTTTCAGGAGGATCAGTGGAAGGGGCAGAGGGTTGCTGTGATTGGATCTGGCGCGTCCTCGCTACAGATTGTGCCTAGAATGCAGCCGTATGTTAGCGGAATGGACATCTTCGTACGGACGGTGCGTTTACTTTTCTTCTGGCAGAGCGCTTACATTCCTACTCCACAAACTAATGCGATGCCACAGGGAGTCTGGTTTGCTCCGCTGGTTTCTGGATATAATGAACGTCACACATATTCGGATGAAGAGATAATACAATTCCGGAATGATCCGCAGAAACTTATAGAGCACGTCAAGTCTCTGGACGCCTTTCTGAACTGGGGATGGCCAGCGTTCATAAATGGAAGCGAAGCTCAGGCGGAGATGCGAGCTAAGATTGAGCAGCGAATGGCTGAACTTATTAAAGACGAGCGTCTGCTCAAAGGTTAGTACGAACAGTCTCACCGCAGTAATTTGCTCCACCAAAGGACAAAAGTTAAGGGTAATCATACAATAGGCTTCACTCCCAAATTTGCCGTAGGCTGTCGGAGGATCACGCCCGGTGAGCCATATCTCAAAAGCATCCAGGAGGAGAATGTCCAGGTACACTTCACACCGGTTGTCAAGATCGTGCCAGAAGGCGTTGTCGGCGGCGATGGACTGACGCATACGGTTGATACCATCGTCTGCGCTACCGGCTTTGACGTTTCGTTCACGCCGCGCTTTCCTATCATTGGACGCAACGGAGTAGTTCTGGCCGAACAGTGGCGAGACGAGCCGAATGCATACTTCGGCATCACGGTCCCAAACATGCCCAATCTAGTGATGCAGGGCGGCCCGCCTTCGCCAGTGCAGAATGGAACACCGTTTGGCTCCTTCCATGCCCACGCCAACTACGCTTTGCAGGTCATCAAAAAGATGCAGTGCGATAACATTCGAACACTACAACCTAAGCCCACCGTTGCCGAAGCCTTCAACCGACACGCGCAAGAATATCTCAAGAACACTGTCTTTGCCGACTCTTGCCGCGCCTGGTACAAGAATAATAGCACCGGTCGGATAACCGCAGTATGGCCAGGCAGTTCGCTACATTACAAGCAGCTCCTGGACAGTGCTCGCTGGGAAGACTACGAGATTGGGTACCGAGACAGCGAAAATATGTTCGCATTCTTAGGTAATGGATTAGTGAAGGAGCACGTCACGCCGGGGCTAGACATCACTTACTACCTAAAAGTGTCGAATATCGACGCGCTATGGCTGAAGGAAATCCATGAGCAGGGTTAGCTTATAGATTCAGAAGTAGAGTGTATAAAGACTTAGTTTGTGACGACCAGTACCACTATATGATGGTAGAAGGGTGTGGATCCCGACATGCACGTGATTAGGGTGGTTCACTATAAATCAAGCCAACGTCTGATCATATGCGGACTTCAGCCTGGTCGATACGCGGGCAGCTATATGCTATGATATGCGATTCTTTTGCATACCTGGGGAGTGGATCATGAAGAAGTTTCCTTTGAAGGGTTGACGGAAGGTATAGGCAAGAACAAGGCAGGTTGTTGCAACCTTTGTTTCATTACCATCATGGCAGCCTTATCACCAGTAGAAGCACCGCAACATATACTGCAGCTTCTATCTAAACTTCACAGCTTGTCCTTGGAACAAAAAACTGCCATTGCAGATGAGGGCAAGGTATTTTCTTCGAAAGTTTTAGGCGATATCGAAGATAGGCACCCAGACAAAGACCCGAAAGGAGAGTTCGACAAGTTGATGCTTAATAAGTTCATTGCACTCGACGAGGATAAATGTCAATTTACATACCAATTGATTAATTCGATGGGAGCAACAAACATTGTAGAAGCTGGGACTAGCTTTGGTGTTAGCACCATCTACCTAGCCCTCGCTGTTTCCAAGACTACAGTTGCTACTAGAAAGCCCGGCAGAGTAATTGCGACAGAAAAGGAAGAGGAGAAAGCAAAAGTTGCTCGGGAGTGCTGGAAGACGTGTGGTGACATTGTCGAGAACGTCATCGAGCTTAGAGAAGGCGACCTGCTCGAAACCTTAAAATATAACTTACCAGAAGTTGACCTACTTTTACTTGACAGTACGTATACCTACTACAAATGATACTTTGAAAACTCGATCAAGCAGGGCCTAATGGAGGCCGTATAGTATGGTCAGCGCTTGCTATTCCAACTCTCAAACTTGTTCAACCTCGCCTTCGGCACGGCGCAGTGGTATTGACCGACAACACGATATCAGGCGCGCAAGGCTATGCAGATTTGCTAGCGTACCTAAGAACCCAAGAGAATGGCTTTCACAACATGACACTACCGTTCGCCAACGGCTTTGAAATGAGTGTGTACTTACCAGCAAAGAAGTAATGGCGTGCAATAAAACTATACCATATTGCTAGAAACGCAACGTTAGTGTGGGATTTAAGGTTTTTGTCACTGAGGGGCAAATTAGAGTCTTTTATTTGTTTATATTGGTTTTGGGTTGTAATTCCTACCGCCGCCTCCTTGTTCAACATCAAGATTATGGAATAGTAGTCAAGCAATAAGAAGCTATATGCTCTACCTGTAAAGCACTAGACTTCAAAGATAAGATTTGTAGGGTTGGTGATAATATTAGGATTGGAGTACTAATTAGACGAATCGCTAATGATTCGATTATATAGAGAGTTTGTTTTTATGTTGTTGTCCTAAATAAGCAGAACAACCCTAACATTAGATACGTTAACTACCAGGCTTATATATACACTCTTAGTATTCCTCTGGCATACGTTCTATTTCTTATCCCTGAGACCCAACCCTACCCTGTTAACTCATATCCAACCCCTTTTGGTTAGTACGGTTTGAAGTCGTCAGAGTTTGACACGCACAAGCACTGGCAGAAGTATCTTGCTTCAGTCAGGTTAAGAAGGCGGCACCCCTGAAATCAGAATCGGCCTGAGTATATCTCAAGATATGGCTCGCTTAAGATGTCATTCATGCGGCTCGTCTAGTACTTCGTCTGCTACCTGTGATTGTGGTCATGGCAAGGATGAGCCCGCCGGCGAGCATGAAAAACCCGGTGGTAAGGATGCCTGCAGTCCATCGTGTGCGGCCGCCTTCACCAATAATCGCGTATATGGCGCTTGGGCCAGCAAAAGTGCTTAAACCAACCGCTGTGTTTAACAACCCTGTCTTGGAAGCCAGCTCGTCCTCCCCAAATAGATGCGCAATGACAACAGGGAACAGGCTGATGAATCCTGATCCAAAGATACCAACATAAAGAACAAATAAGGTCAGGAGAGCTGTTGGGGAGCCTGCACTGTCTGCTGTTGCAGCTACGCCAGGTAGCCAGAAAACAAAATGCCCAAGTGCGCATAGCACAAATGTCATTGCTAAAGTTTGAATTGGGCCCATGTGGTCTGATAGTATTCCGACGCCCACACGTCCAATAATAGAGCTTCCGTTCATGATACCAACGAGCCATGATGCGTACGTGGAACTGATGCCTTTTGATATAGCTGATGATGGGATCAGAAAGTAGCGTGGTAAAAATCCGGCCATAGCAATTGTACAAGCAGCCGCAAGGGTCAAGAAGCGGCCGTCCCGCAACAGTCGCAAGTCGAGGGTTGGCCCACGTTCAAGTCGAACATCGTGTGGCTGTCGTTTCGGCTTTAAAAAGTATACAGTAGGCACTAGTATACCGCCAGCGAGATAGCCAAGCAAGTGAAACGTAGTCCGTAATCCGTGCGATGAAATCATTGTTTGTGCGACGAAAGGCAAGATACAGCCTCCCAGAGCGCCTCCTGAGACCACAATCCCGTTTACAAAGCCACGCCTTCGAGGCTCAAAGTACTGTCTTGGAATTGTCGTGGCTGACGGATAGATAAAAGCAACCCCAAGCCCAAACATCAGGCCTTGGCTCATGAAGAAGTGCCAATATTTCGTGCTCATGCTCGCGGTGAACATACTCCCAACTATCAAAAACGTTCCAAGAAGCATAGCAATGCCGTGACCTACGACATCTGTGAAGCGTCCCGTGGCCGCGCCGAGAATGAAGTACAAACTCGCGGCGCTGGAACCGATCGTAATGAGTTTCTCTGTAGGTTCGAGCGGTAGGAGTCGGGTTTGATAGTAGTTTTGAAAAACACCAAAACTATTAGAGTAGCCAATTCCAACAAAAAGAGCCGCAGAAGCAGAAAGGACAGCGATGACTGCGCCAGCACCTTCCCTTAGCCTATGGACTTGTGTAGTATTGCTCATTTCGCCTTCTGCCCTTTGGTGCAACGCTGTTGCAGAGATATTACGAATGCCGGACTTTTGTTCTGGAAGGTTTTAGGTGTGGGAACAGCCGTTTAGTACTAGATGGGCATGGGGCTAGACGCTTGTTAAAAAGCGTGTGGACCGGTAAGTCAGGAGTGCGGAGAACCACCCCCACATGTTTCGTAGGCCTTTAGTACACCGCCTGACCGCTAAAAGCCTTCTAGCTCTGGCGTTTAAAATTAGGCTGCGCTTGCCTCGGGAGCGGGGCTCTTGGACGGAGATGTTCCGTGCCGAGCTTTCAACCAGCCTCCTGGTAAGAAATCGCTCAAGTAATGGCCGCTCGGTGTTGGTGCCATGGATGGGCGCATGATGTCTTCCGACTCACGGGATAAATTCCAGCCTGCTTGCACTCTATAGACACACTACCAACTTGACTTGTTCCTCGTTCAGGCTCGCAGGCAGACTAAACTTGTACAAATTCAAAGAAGATCTCACGATCTTCGGCATGCCGAACCCAGTCGAGGCGCCTGCACATGTTCTGGCATTATTATATCGGCTGCACAAGCTGTCGAAGGAGCAAGAAGCTGCCTTTAACCTTCATCAGTACAGTGGAGATGATTTACACAACAAAGCCCGCAACAAATTCATCGCTTTAGACCAGGACAAATGCCAGTGCGTATACCAGATTTGCCGAGCCACAAACGCCAAGAATATTGTCGAAGCTGGAACCAGCTTTGGAGTAAGCACGATTTATCTGGGGCTGGCAGTAACCAGGAACATCGAGGCTACAGGCGGCACAGGTACCGTCATTGGTACGGAGCATGAACAATCCAAGGCAGATAGAGCTCGCTCCCACTGGGCTGAAGCAGGAGAAATAGTGTCTCAGCACATCGATCTGAGAATCGGAGACCTTCGTGAGACTCTCAAGTCAGACAGTAAGTTTTTAACACCATACCCGAGACAAGAATAATATAAGAGCATAAGCTAACCTCATCAAGTCTGGGCCCCCATGACTCTCCCTGCCTTGGAGCTCGTGCAGCCAAGGCTTAGATACGGTGCTGTCATTATTATCGATAACACCATCAAATCTGCGGATAGATACAAGGATCTGCTCACCTAAATGAGATCCCCAGGAAGTGGTTTCATCAACCTGACTTTGCCCCATCAGAACGGACTAGAAATGAGTGTGTACGTCCCTTCTTGAAAGTAGAATGCACCGCTTTCACGTGAAACTGATGGTGTATTGGAGCCTCAGCATTTGGAAAACTATTTGTCGTAACTGTGTGGTGCATGATCTCATTTGTAGACATACTTCTACATGTCCACAATAATTTTTTTTAGGGGTTAGCCCCTCCTCTAGAGCAGAACGTCGGCACATATCCAGCTCTAACTCCACACGGAATCCTTCCACCGAAGACATCAAGGAATTAAGTGTTAGGAATTCTTGTCTAATATTCTTTGCCATTCTCGAGAGATGATAGGCGTTTCTCCTGGCTACCTGCGGTCCTCCTCATCATCGCCGCAAGAAAAGAGGTTCTTGCTTTCTTCCTTCCAGCCTCGTGCTGATGCTTCCTTCAAGTTCTTAAGAACTTTTTGGAACGCTGAAGCGAGATCCCCAAGATATTTACGTTTCGTGAATATGTACCTAGCTTTTTTCTTTTTTGCGCCATTATCTTTCCGGTTCCACTTCTCTGGCGTGAGAGGAAAATATTCAGCGAATTCTTTGTGAACATCCTTCCCCAGACTATGGAGGCTCTCCAATTCCCTTTTGATGTCATCAAACTCAGATTTGCCCCACATATAGATGAGGCATGCATCCGGGGTGTCCGTATCGGATATAATCCAGTCCTGCCTCCATTGTTCCAGTCCTTTGACTTGATTGACAAAGTCCGTCCAGTCAATGTCGAGGTTTCTTTTGTATTCTTCCTTCGCTAAACAATCGTCGTGAACGATTTGAATACCAGTTCTCAACATGTTATACCAGCCTAACGCGGTAACAACGAGTATAGACACTGTGGCGGCCGCTGGAATCTCAAACATGTTCAAAATGAGCTTCGTAAGCCAATGCCTGAAATGCTTCAATAGGCTATGTGTTTCCATACTTATGTGTCGATTCAGCTCTGAAATGCTTCTGGGTGTCCGTATCTGTACTCGTGAAGCAGCTCACGATTGAGTCCCTTTGAATACTCTATGAATAGGACGGTCGTCGTAGCAGGAGAGAAACACGCGAAGTTCGAAGGTGTGAGGGATCGTATATCGTTCGATGCCTGTGTTGCAGTCAGTCCTAGAAGCAATGTCTTCTGGCAGAAGCGCACTAAGCGGATGAGGCCGAACCCCGGGGGCGCATTCCCATTACCGAAGAGCCTCAGCCTTCCCAATGACCAGCTGTAGTCTACTACCCCTTCAGTGCGTTAACCCTCATAGCTCCTGCAAATACCTTCGTTACGTGGGACAATCAGATTAGTGACCCTTGCCTCGCCCTCACTAGCCCCCTCGTGATTGCGGACCCTCGCCATCGTCGTATGGGTACCGCTGAAGGCTAGCACCCTCTCAACTTCCCAGTATTGTGAAATGAGCACCTGTAGATATCCTATCCAGGATCATCTTATATCGACTTGCAAAAAATAAACGCGATTATGGCGACAGATTTTCGTGGCACCGCAGCCGTGACCAAGAGAGAGGACACAAACCCTTCAGCTGCGTCTCCCTCGACCAGACCAGACACCCCGCGAGCCTCTCCATCGGGTGGACGCCTCTCACTCGGTACTGATGCCAGAAGCGCTTCAGACCTAGAGGAACGCGCTTCTCAGATCGAAGTAAGGGCTTCCGCACCGGGAGTGCTGGAAGTGCTCGACACCGCACCGCCGATAGAACCACCAATCCCGTCGCCAAATATAGAATACGCAAACGTCGACGTAAAACCGAGAGTTCAAATACACGCGCAACTCAGGAAGACATTGGCGCTGTTACGGACCGCGTTGGAAGCGCTACGCGAACACCGCGCTACGCTCCAGGATGTCCAATATCTGGAAGATACTATTGAACATTGCTTTGCACGATTTAGGCTTTGGTCGATGGATGTCTTCTAATATGATCGGCCGGAGATTTTTGACTTTGGGTATGTGAACGCTGAACCAATTTCCAATGTGCTCAAGGACGCCCATCGAGCATTCACAAACTTAATAGATCTGCTTATAGAACTTAACGTAAAAATTTCTGCAAAAGGGTATGTTACCCGCTATTCCATGCATTTTCTCTACTAATCTGAGGACAGCTCAATTGAATCCCTGCTCATACGAAGAGCCCCTGGGTGGAATAACAGCATTGCGAAAACAAGCTCGAACATTCTAGAACAAGGGCCTGAAGTTGTCCTCGCACTTCAGAAGCTAGTCGAGTCATACCAGGAAAAATTCAATCGTGACAGACCAAAAAGCAGGCGTGCGCGTGTGCTATCTCCAGGTAAGTGTTTCCTGCCGAGTAGCTTTTCTAAGGTCTACTAAATTCAAGCGCAGACGGCGGTGGCGTGCGAAGCTTTGCCAGTCTCCTCATTATAAAGGAACTAATGAGACATGTGAACGAACTGCGATCCCAGAGAGGTAGTTTATCCTCCAAATTTCGGGCGATATCATGTAGCTGAATCTCGAAATAGCGTCAGCAAAGCCGTATATGCAGCCACTGAATCCGACCGACGTTTTCGACTACATATATGGATCAAGTAGCGGCGGGTGAGATCAACATTTACCAAGTACTAAGAGTTTAACCTAACGTTGTGAAAATAGACTCATCGCCATCATGCTGGGACGCCTCGGAATGACGGTCGAATCCGCTATCAGTAACTACATCCAATACGCCGACCACATCCTCAGCTCCCCCAAGCGATACTTATTTGTGGGAATTAATCGAACCCGATACAGTGAAAAAAACCTGGTCCACACCACACGCCTCCTAGTCGGCGACTTCGATCCAAGCTCCCCTCAGGACCGATGGCGCCGAGACATTTTCCGTTCATCAGACACAAAAACCAAAGTGTATGATCTTTCAACCCACGCTGTTTAGTCGTGCTAACAGACATAGAGGCGTGACAACATTCGACACAATCACGAACAAAGCATACTTACTTCGGTCCTACTCCACCCCAGATGAAAGATCCTTCGATACCGACACCCTCAAGGTCTGGGAAGCTGCTTGGGCAACCTCAGCCGCACCCTTTTACTTCCCGCCCATGCCCTACAAGGACAAAATTTTCATCGATGGCGCAATAACAGCTAACAACCCATCCCTTACAGCCTTTAGGGAAGTCCTAGAGCACACACAACACAGAGAAAAGATTTTCGTCAGCATCGGCAGTGGCGGCCCCATATCTCGCCTACCGCGAAAGTCCTCTTTCGACGTGCTAGGGATCGCGGGATACTTAAATACATTAACATCTGTGGTGACGGATACAGAGGCCATGGCGGGCATGGTGGAGGGCGTGATTGATAGAAGTCAGCACGATCATTTTCGGCTCAATCCTATTCCGGTCGGTGTGAGCAGCTTCGGAGAATGGAAGACTAGTTGGAAAGCGAAGAAGAAGACTTTTGATACGCTAGAGTTGGTAAAGTTGCGCACGAGGGATTATCTGTGTAAGGCTGCGGTGCAAGAGGAGTTAGCGGCATGTGCAAGGTGTTTATTGAAAGCTTTTGAAGGTGAGGACGAGACCAAGTTGCAAGACCAACAAGATGCCAACCAACGCGAGAGAGAGCTCGTGCCAAAAGTGTCCGACAAATCAGAAATCGCTCCAGAGATTGATTTTTCTGGGTCTTCAAGCAAAGAAGTTGCGGAAGCTATCCCAGACCGCCGATCCACCCCCCGGCTCTTTGGAGCAGTTAATATACGCTAGCTGGTCACATGACCTAGTTACGTGATTCTAGATATACCCTCTACTGTTACATCTCTCTTAGCAATCTATCTTTTTTTACACTCTTCTTTTGACACTCCGCACCTCTATTCGACTCCACGACAATGCAATCACGCCTAACACACGAAGCGGTACTATGTACAATGGCTCTCTCTTAGAGTAGGTTGCATGATGTTCATTTCGATTGTACTCGGGGCCTAGTCGCCAAAGTAACTAAAGTAGTTAGGCGCATCCTAGGACTTACCCTAGCGATCCATTGAAGTTTTAGATTGGCTGCTTTTCCGCTACTAGTGTCTACTCGAGTCTTGGCCTATTGAAGACCGTATGAGAGTGGCTGTGCCGATGTAACGGTAACTGCCCTGTGTATATACATGTAGCCCCCTCACCCATCGCAAGGTGAGCGCAAAACAATACAAGCCTCGAACGCATCAATGGCTTCCAACGACTACGAGATGCGCAACGCGCCCGGCTGTGCACCAGGGCCGCAATCTTCTGCTGCAGAGCAGAAACTACTCTCCACCACGCAAGCTGAAGTACCCGAAGAAAGACCACACTCGATGCGCTCATCCATCACGGCGCGCGAGCCAAGCAAAATTGCGAAGAAGCGCAACCGCGTTCAATTTCTTCTCGTTCTCTTTTACATCGCATTGGCACTCGTCTCCTGGATCTTGCTCTGTCAGATGACGTACAAGCCGTACGGGCGAAAGAGCTACTTCGAGACTGAGTCCGACGGTAGGAGTCGGGCGGGCGAAATGACGAAGAAGCTGCGAATCAATGAGCGATACATTAGAGCCATGTACATTATTAAAACGATCGTGACGACTCTTACAATACCAGTCACGGGGTATGTGTGTATGGTGGCAGCTATGTCGTATCTACAGAGCAATGCTACCAAGAGTCGACTCACGCTCAAGCAAAGCATGGCTGTAGCTAACCAGCAGTGGGCAAACCCGTTAGCCTGGGCATATACTGGTAGCTTGCCGTTGTACATTGGCTTCTGCTTAATGCTTCTAGGTAAGACATGTCCTGAGTAGACATGGATTTTAATCCTGACATTCGTAGGCGTCCTCTCGCAGATTCTACAGAGCGGCTTCATCCAACAAGAAACGTTCCGAGCGGGGACGCCCGACACACGACGCTCAACATCCTTCATCGACGTCCTTCGCACCAGACCATCACTTCTCACATCGACGGCGGACAATGACAAACCTGGCGACTACGGGAGATACATCCTCCAGCTGCAAAATACAATGGCCTCGGGCATCGGGGGCAACCTTTACGACCAAAACCAGTGGAGCGAATGTGAAGGTGGAAGCTCCTGTGACGTCTACATCACGCCATTTAAGACGAATTTTAGCTCAGGCGTCCATTATACTCTACAATTCTCGCCACGCATCAACACCTCGCTCGAGTTCGACTCTATCCCTCAGGAAACATTTAAGCGCGAATGCCGCAATGAAACCCAAAGCGGCGCCTTCTACGCCAACTATGTTCACGCTTTGCAGGGCGGGCAATCATATGCAGGCGGGTTCCGCATCGAAGTATGCATCACGGGAGACCTACGCAAATCCCCGTGGAATTCGACAAGAGATCGCCAGGAAATCTCCGAGACGATGTACTTCTCACTGGTCTCGAATACCTTGAACCCCAACGATCGGAGCGCGAGCCCGGCTATCACGAGTTATCGGAAAGTCAGCGCCAAGACGACGCTCGGGTACTTTGAGCTTCCCAGCATGTCGAACGGATACCAAGCGGGACCCCTCCAAGACAAAGATCCATTTACCAACGAGACAGACCAGTTCACCTCAATCAATTGGAAACGCGCAGACGACAACAACACCGCACCTTCCCCTGCCATAGCAGCGACAGAGCGCAACCTCGTCAACACCCGCAACCTTGGACCATTATCTTCGATCGGCCTCGCTCTTTTTAGTTATCGCTCCTTCGTAGGCGCGCGCATGCGCAACGCTACGTCTTTCACCGAGGCTGGAGAGGAATGGAACATTGACAGGGATCGCAACTGCGCGGCGATGGCCCCGTTCGACGAATCTTGTGTGGATACCGAATACAGCGAATATTCTGTAGCTGCTGGCGTGTACAATTTTGTGCAGTCTTTTGACGAGAAGGGCGAAGAGTGGCTTGCGCAGGGATTGAACATGACGAATTACTTTTTTATCACGGGCAAGAGTGTGCTGGACACTGATGAGAGATATATTACTGTTCATTTCGATGAAGGATTTGAGACAATCAGACCTAAGATCAGTCGGGCTGGTATAGTTGTCGGATCAATTCTGCTGGGTCTACATCTTCTTGGGCTTTTAGTCCTATCAGTGTATAATCTAATTTACAGCCTTCCGACAAGCCGTTTAGGTGCGGAGGTCATGGTCAGGATGGGTGTGGCGCACGCGGAACTGCTGAAAGAAGCAGAGAGCAGGAAAGAATGGGAGAGATTGATAGGCATACTGCCGGCTTTTGCCGAGGGAAATGACCCGCCGACAACGAGGGGATCGCGCTCTTGAAGTCATACAAGAGTTTGTCGTTAGATGATTATTAGTACTTACGCTTCTTTATCTCCGATGATTCTAAGAGTCTCCGGACATAAAGTCACTATATATTCTATAATTTAGTATCTTAAAATTTCCTAACCTTATCTATATATCCTACTTTTATTATCAAATCTTCTCATCCTCTCCCTAATTGGCAGATCCCAATCATCATCATTATCATTATCAAATCTTCTCATCCTCTCCCTAATTGGCAGACGCCAATCATCATCACTATCATTATCAAATTTTCTCTCCCTTCTCTCCCTTCTCTCCCGCCCGAGTCTCTTATAATCAAACGATAAGTCATCTTCCAAGTGTCTTCTACTATTTCTCTTATTTTTACGCCATTTATATTCAGGCAGCCTGCTAGAGTGAGCCTTTCCTGTCATCCCACCTTCGTCTGTACTCTCCTCAATTACGACCCTTGCTCGCATATGCTCGGGCCGCGTGACGAAGCGGTCTCGGTTGCTCACGTATCTGTCGTCTACGAGCTTGCTACGTGTAAAGTCGTGGACCGAGTATTCGGGCTTCGGGGTCGTAAATTGGGCTTCGTCGGCGAGAGACTTATAGTCTAGCGCGGAGGATGATTTGGAAGCAGGTCTGCCGTCATGTCCTCGTTCCGCGACTGAGATACCTCGGGTGGATATACTTTGATCTTGCTTGCCGGTAAGTAGACGGTACAGGGACGACAGTGTGTCGCGCAGTATGTCACCGTTGTATGCCATGAGGAGCACTGCACCCATGGTCACAGTCGTGAGGGGTATTGCGATCTCCCAAAAGAGAGATTGCCGGTTTCCCATATCTCTGATGTCCGAAGTATTCATGCCTAGGTAGGACGTGACGAAAGATAGGGGAAGAAAGATGAGAGTGACGACGGTGAAGGCCAGGATAGCCTTTCCGTGATCCTCCTCGTTAATTTCAGCGCTCTGCTTTGTGCTTTCCGATAGAGGTCCACATCGTTGTATTTGATTGATTAACTCTTCACGTGTGACGGAAAGATTTTTGAGGACCAAATTGAGCAGTGCGAGCTCGAAGGGATACATGGCGCGCCGGTGCGGGATGTCCTTCTCGTATGTACTGTCATCAAGAATACGTGAGTAATTAGTGATGAGTTTGCATTGCCAAGCAATCACCTCAGACAGTATTTGCAGCTCTTCTTTCAGAAGCGTTATGGAGCGAAGGAGCCGCTTTCCTGGGCGATGATTAACTTGGAACTGAATCGTTGACAAGTACTCCCTGTACATATCTGACACTGTCATACTGTTTTCTAGAGGTTTAACGAGCAATTCTCTCATTAACCAAGCAGAAAGGTACTCTGGCCCGCACGCGAGTTGTTTGGAGATGTCGATAGGCGTGGAAGAGCGCACCATCTCACATAAATCGTTTCTGGTCGTCAGAATTGATGTATTTACACTCCGACTGAATCGTTCGAGGACCTCCAGACAAATGCTTGAAGATAGAGGTAGCGACGAGTCTACGTCTTTTACCTTCCCGAGGGAACGATCATTATGATACAGAGGTTGGTGGCTGTATCGCTTGAGCATCTTCAGACCCGAGCTTGAGGATGGCGATGGCGACGAGTCTCCTTTTTTTACTTTCCCGGGGAAGTTTTCTCCAGTACGATACAGAGCTTGCTCAATGGCTAGGTAGAAAGCAATGAGTCTTCGAAAGGTCTCAAGCAGATTCCGCGGAAACTTATAGCGATCTGAAAGTTTGCCATTCTCATCCACAACACCTTCGATTAGTTCTCTAACATTCTTAAGAAGCGTTAATGCAGCCTCAGTGGCTAGTGTCAGGATAGAAATAGCTCCCGCATTGCGCTCTTCAAGCTTCTGTTGCGTATCACTGCGTATCCAATCCTCTAGAATTGGTTCTTTCCGTGTTGTAGTGGCTGTGGACGTGTTGGATTGCTCGGATTGCACCGTAGCCAGGTGATTCCGTAAATGCTCTGCAGCCTCTTGAGGACTCTTGTAAGATTGGGAAATCCTACAGTATATACACTTTCGAATAGATGATTTGAAGGCATCGTCCCCACTAGGCTGCTGTACGCAGTCTTTTTCCCGCGCCTTTCTGTCATACTTTCGAATGATCCACGGTCCGGCTTCAATGGCCGACACCTCATCTTCAGACGTAGCTGGCCTACCCACGTCAACTTTATAGGGGTCTTGATCTTGTATCTCGTTAACAAGTTTTGATATACGCGCCATAGCTCCCCATAGTTTTTTTAACAGTGTGCTTGTATCTAGATCCACCACAAATAAGTTCACTGTGTCGCAGACGACGTTAATCAACTCCGTAGCCTTTGTTCCAAGGGTAGAGCATTGTGTGAAAACAACATTCTGGTGATATGTGCGTTCCACCGTCGTCTCTTCAACGCTTCCAGGGTTTTGTACTAGAGAGGCGAAATTTGACTTGACGCGCTCAACCGTGTCCTCGGGAAGTGATTCGTAGTAATGTGTGGACGTAAAGGTACTATCAACCGCATTTGTTATGTTGCAGTTGGGCAAGGTTTCAGACATCATAGCCTTTTCAACAAATCCGAGGCGGTTCATTACCCGCTTGATATCAGTATTCTTGAAGTCCTCCGGATTGTCGTGCTTCTTGGCTGGTGGCCAATGGAAAAAGGGTAGAACAGAGCTCTTAGCAAACGTTGTTGCCAGCAATCGTGCCGGTTTGACGTTAAGACTTTCTTCAGTTAGCGTTGTAGCCTTCTTCTTGTCCAAAACGGATAGATTGATGAAGGTGCCGTTTTGAGATTTGATAACGCTTGGCCAGTCCTTTGGCGCAATCTTCCTCTCCCCCTGGTGTGAACTCCATACCAGCTGCAGATCTTTTCTGTAGATCAATCTATTAGTAGCGTATCTCAATTCTTTCAGCTTCTGTTCCATTTCGAAATACGTTCTGCATTCGTCAGTGGGATACAAGATCTGACGATCGTACCAATCTGTCAGTTTGATATTTGTTAACGTGTTATCATCACCTCCTTGTGGGTCCAGACGCTTCGAATCTTCTTTGATGAACTTGATAGATCTGACGAATTCATTCGAGAGGGGCTTGTGACCGCACGTAACAACGACATGGGTCCCGATGATCATCATCCATAAAGTTGGTACATGTATAATATTGCCAGACTTCTCATTTCCAAATTTCTTGTACGCTTGCTCCGCGTCCCGATTTCGAACGGGTTCATGAGGATAATATGTCTGCATGAGAGTTCGCGGTGGGTATGCTTGATCACCATGCTCCAGTGCATTTTGAGAAGGTGCTTGTAATTCGAGGTAGGGAATGCATGTGAATATGACTGACTGCGGATCAGATTGACAGCTTTCCTCGCAACGCAGGACTGTTCCTGGGTCAATAAATTTGCCGTCTGAAAAGGCTTTCACCTTTTCCTGCTCTATCTTTTCCAACATCTTCTTGATGAGAATTCTCAACTTCTCAGAGAGCCCTTGCATAGCTAAACACGTGTTCTTGAAATAATCAAAATTCAACTCATCCGCAAATAGATGATGCCATCGAATATCAACACTTGATGACGTAGATGGGCTCTCTGGGCCTGGAAGAGTATAAACGTGTAAAGAGGTTCTCCTTTCGGCGGTCAAACGAACTACTTTCGTAATTCTGTAATTCTTTATGTTCTTTTTAGGGAAGTTCCATGTTTTCTTTGATCCTTCACCACTGCAACTGGACTCTTCGTGTGAACGCACATGTTCAAGCTCATGCTTTGTGTTAACTATGAATGAGAGCTCGTTACCATCGTCATCAGTCGGTTGTGTGACGTTGCGGATAGGTTTAGCTACAAAATCCTCTTCATCTTCCGTTTTCTGAGATGTTGGGGATGTTGTCCCCAATGTGGATGTGGAAGAGGAACTAGAGTTGGAGGAACGCGTTCTTCTCGTCCTTATATATGGTATATATAGTGGAGAACCGCTGACATCTTCTCTAACAACGTTGTCTTTGAGATCATCGTCTTTAGAATTATCATCTTTAGGATTATCGTCTTTAGAATTATCGTCTTTAGGATTATCGTCTTTAGAATTATCGTCTTTAGGATTATCATTTTTAGAATTATCGTCATTAGGACTATCATCGTTAGGATTGTCGTCTTCGAGATCATCGTCTTCGAGATCATTGTCTTCGAGATCAACTTCTTCAACATCGATGTCTTCATAAATTGGTACGGGTGACCAAAATCTGATTTGAACAAATGTGCGAGGCTTGATGATTGAAGCCCATACCTCTGGAATAATAGCTTTTCTATTCTTGCTGATAATATCATATTTGCCATCCTGGAAATCATTCCACAGTTGATCCTCGTTTCTATCTCGTCTACGTCGATATATTGTCTTTACAAGACCCTCAAATGACTGGACATAGGCATCAGCATTTGACAAAGGCTTTAGTGTAATCGATTGCATACCTCCCATGTCTTGCAATCTTGGAATGGGAGGGCGTATTGGTTTCTTAGATGGTCTACAAATGTCACGGAGTCTGACCTATGCTGAGTATTGGATCCCAGGCCTGCGATCGGAGATTCCTGCGGAAATGCGCCGGCGTTCGTGTCGAGATCCTCACTTGGGGATCTTATAGATGACTCACGTTCTTCCATAACGCGAAGAGACAAAACAACTAGGCAGGGAGGAACAGCCGATTGCGTTTTTGAAGGATTATAGTATCAGCACGACGCGACCGAAAAGCTTAAGAAAGGCCGGACTCCAGGCCCTATCTCAGCTCTTATTTAAGCTGAGGTATTTGGTCTCAGCCCACTGCCCAGTTTCCAGCTATGCAGAATTGATCGACCTACTAATATAAAGATAAGCATTCCGGCTAGTATTGGTGGATAAGGTGCAGGAAGGTTATCGGACTAGTATTACTGGCTAAGATGTAACCAGGTTATCTGAATAGTATTACTGGCTAAGGGTTTTGTTACGAACCCCGAGAAGGGACTGCGGCGTTTAAAAACGACAGGACCATAGGCGCCTAATGCAAGTAATTACGGCATGAAGCTAAGACACTAAGCAAGCCCACATGTGACCAATCCACGTGATGAATCGCCAGAGTTACCGTGATCGGGTTGATCACTTCAATCATCGTGATGTAAGTAATCTATATAGTAATATAAAGTATAAAGAATACTAAGAGAAGTCTTTTACAATCCTTAAGCAAACAAGTTTCACCCAAAGAAAGATTCCGTCAGCTCCCGACACGATATCTGAGATGACATCGACCCATGCTCTTTGCAACTCCTTAGGTATCGTCTTTCGTACATAATGCTCGATGTCCTGAGCATTCAGCTCGTTCAGTTGTACTTCAACCCCCAAGAAGTTTTCAGGTCAATACACGGATAAAAGCGACTACTCTAGCATATTTTCAGATTTCTTTTTTTCCTAGTGGCCTCAAGTGATTAACTAAAACTGCTAACAACATCAAGGACGTCATCATCAGAGCATTCGTCTAAGGCGTCGATGAGTATCTCTACCTTGTCCAACTAGTCGTCTACAATTAGAACATAGAACATGTCTACCAATTCAGGGGTAGTCTATTCAAACTGCTGGCGGCCAACTCTTGTCTTAAGATATATTGTAAGTAGCACGGCTTTAAGTATCAGTCGAGCCTACGCGAGGTTCTGCGCCGATGTCTTGTATAAAGCCTCCTTAGATTTTTCTCGTTCTGAGCCGCAAGCGCTGAAGAAGAATCCTAGGACTACAGTTGATAGGTCCGCAATACAGTGTCTTTCTTTGTATAGAGCCTTCATCAATACCAATTTCCCGGGTCCAGGCTTCCCTACAAAGATCATCACGGTGAATACCAACCCCCTAAGGACCTTACCTTTTATCTAAAGCAATAGACGATGATTTTCGTTCCAATTAAGGTATGCTGCATTCTTGTAGATCCACTGGCTAGTAGCCTTCTGGATAATGCTTACTTCTTATATCATTATTTAGGGGAAGGACAACAATTCAAGGAAGTCCTACGTCGCCTCGGAATATATCTTAGTAATATTTGATTCACTTCTCCGACGCTTATTCTAAGACTCACAGTCTGTCTTATATTGGGTTTCTATAACAATTTTCAAGTTATGGCTTAAGCTTAGTGGCTTGATGCTATCTAACACAGTTGTTGTTGTAGCTGGGGATATAGGAATTCGAGTAATTTCTGTACAACTCTACCTAAAACGTCCTCATTAGTCTTTATGCCTTTAGAATGCAGGCCAGGAATTACCTATTTGCTACTTCCTTAGTCTATCTTCGCAGTTCCTCGAAGACCTAAATAAACCCCGGGTCTCGTGGGGAAGCGAACTTCACTATATCGCTATAATTAGCGTCATGACCGAAACTGGGATCAAACTCGAACATTAAGATAAGCTGAGGAACGATTTCTCCGATGCCAGGAAATAGGTAGGTTTTGAAAAAGCAGGTGCACTCGATACTTTTATAATGCTCCAGGCGCCCTTCTCTCATATTTCGAATCATGATTCCAAACCTCGTATTGACCGAGTCCAACATCTCATCGCCAATCTTCAAGACTCTGAGTAAATTGTGCGGAGTCCCCATGAATATGATTCCTTTCAGCATCTTGAAGATCGAGCTGCGTTGCTCAAGTGGAGAATCCTTCAAGAGTAAGATCACCTCCTTCGAAACGAGACCACCAAGGATGTGCGCCATAATAACCAAAGGCCTCTTAGCCTCCTCATTCCTAGTTCTAAGCGCTGCTAAGTCCGCCAGGAAGCACTAAGAGTGTTCGCTCAATCGTTTAGTTGATACCATGCCCCATTTGACTGGATAGGCATCATAACCCCAGGCCAGAATCCCTGCTTTTGATTCACCTAGCTGTTCGGCGAGGAATTACTTCAGCCAGGGCTCCTGCTGTCCTTTAGCTGTCTAGGTAGACTCGCGAGCGCCTGTCAGACCGTGGATAAAGCAGATATCGACTACTGCGTTATCGCAAGGTACCCAAACCTCTATACCATAAGGGAAAAACTCTATAACTTCATATATAGGTTCTGATGAAGGGGCTAATTCAGACCCTAATGCAATCGGCATTTCTAAAGTTAAGGATGCCTTCTTCTTTCCACTCTTGCCATGCAGTCTTTCCTTTGCAGCAGCTACAAAACCCTGCCAAATGCGGCTTGGATTCTTTGGATTATTTTCTTCCATGGCTTTAACTTTATCCCGGAGTCTTTTTGCATTGTTGATGCAGATGCGGTTGAACGGGTGAGCCGATCAGGCTAAGCGAAGTTCAGTCGTTCACAAGGTCTTCCAAGGCAGCGGTAAGAACACTAGCCACTTCTAGTCCCATCAAACGTATACCATACATCAACACCACACTTTACGTTACAGTACTAGGAGGTTGTAAGGTAGCGAACCTACAAGAAGTGAGTTAGTTGAATAGGAGGCATAGAGTAGGCAAGTTTATATTAGATTGCAAAGCTAGAGGGCTTAACTTGCTTATTAGTAAGCTGCGCACCCCACTACAGCAGTCTATTAGTAGGGTTAGGGAAAAACTTAAAGCGCGATCTAAAAATCACTTAACCTGCACTACTAATATGCAGGTGCGTACGTGGCCATGTGAAGTTCTTTGATAGAACTTGCAGTCGATAGATAATCGGATGGGTAGGGCTATGGTGACATAATCGACAAGTGTTCGGATGTACCCTAAATAGTCCAGCGGTTCGCAGCAGCGCTGACCACGACTCTCAATTCTCTTTAGTCTTAAGCTGGAAGAAGTGTTCATCATAACGAAGTTGAACCAGCCCTTCAAAGGCGACAATGGAGAGGTCGCTCGCGTGCAGCGGAAACTAGCTGAGGCTCTGGAACTCAAAGGGGACGTGGAGGGAGCGTTGATGCTCAAGCTTGATGCAGAAACGATGCGCAAGGGGATCCAAGGCCAGCGATTTGACGAGCTTCCCGACAGCGATCTGAGCTACGCCATGATGTACTTCCATGCGTTCTGGTAGGCTAGTCGCCGCACTATTGTGGACTTGGCAGCTATGCATACATTAGCGGAGCTAGTGTGTTTGTAGACAACCCTACATACGAGACGGCTAGCTCCCGTTGCAAGGGTTCCGCACTAGCTACTGTCAATTGTGGAGAAATTGACGTTCCCGGTTGTCTTGCAAGATTCTGACCAACTCTATCCGAAGGCTGGCTAAGTGCGCGAAGAATACCCTAGGTCCGTAAACAGAATGCCGCCGGGCACCAATGCAGCGACAGGGTTCCCCTCTCAGTGTCACCGCTGCGTTATCAAGGCTGACCACCGCGTCCGACCGGTCAAGAGGTCGCGAGGGCGGACTGGCCGCTGAGGCCAATGACGGTGCATCGCGTAGGGTGATTGTGTTCTGTCTGTAAGCCACCTCCCTTTCCAACCAATGCAACCCGAACCGTCATCCGAGAAGTGCTGCACACAGCCCTTCGTCCTCCTACACCTCGCACATGAGCGGGCCGCCACAGCGGGTTATTTGCGGGTCGTTTGCCTCATTCCATCCTCAACTTTACGGTACCGTACGCTTGTAATTTTCCACTTGAGCCGCAATTCTTGGCAAATTGGGGGATGCCACCGGCCCCCTCATCATTTGCTGCCTGCTGCTTTGCGGACGCGGACAACACACAACTCTAGTGACTAGTGTTGAAGGCTCGCCTCCCACGGATTTTCTGTCTAGCTTCGCGCGTGCACACTTTTCTCTTTCCGCAAAGCCCTATCCCTAGCCCGCAGTCGCCGCTTCACCGTCACCCATCTCACTTGACCATGCCCGTCGACCCACTAACTGCAATGGCGGCAGACGCGCAAGCGCGATTGACTGACGGCTCCGTCACTTGCGAAGCTCTGGTTGAGCTCTATCTCAACCTGATTGCGTGGTAGAACACTACCTAAAAGCCATCATCGCCACGGCCCCAGAAGACTTGCTGTACAAGCGCGCCAAAGAGCTTGACAGTGAGCGAGCCAACGGTACCGCCCGCGGTCCACTTCACGGTATCCTGATCCTCGTCAAGGACAAGATCAACACAGACCCAACATTAAGACTTTCAACCACTTGTGGCAGCCTCGCCCTCGTCAGCGCCAAACCGAGAAAGAATGCAGTAATTGTAGATCGTGTACGCCGAGTATCACTTCTGGCGAACTCATCACTGATCGTATCAAGCTTCTCGCCGCTGGCGCAGTCATCCTAGCCATGGCAAATCTCTCGGTGAGTCCCGCATCTCTATCAGCCAGTTGTATTTGTAGTCTTTGTTCTAATTGTGTCAGGAGTGCTCTTGGTTCAAGTAAGTATAATGCACAGATTGAGAGAGGAAAGCGGTCTAATTTTATACAAGATCTGACCTAGCCGACTCAGGCTGGTCAGCTGTAGGACATCAGACGCAATCTGCGTACGTACGAGGCGGTTTCCGTGAGGATGACTCCAATGGTGGCCATAGTGTAAACACTAGTCTTTGGCAACACTCAAGGACTGGCGTCTGACTGTTTACACAGAATCCCGGTGGGTCCTCCTCAGACTCTGCCGTTGCTGTCGCTGCCGACTTTTCCCCGTCTCCATTGGCACCGAGACCATAGGATCGCTTATGATGCCAAGTGACAGAGTAGCTCTATATACAATGAAACCTACGGTTCAGCTCATTCCACAAGATGGCATCATGCCCATATTACATAAGCAGATTCAGCAGGACCAATGACCAAATCAGTCCAAGATCTTGCAGATATTCTCGACGTGTTCGTTGACCCTAGCCGAACGTCTGTACCTGATGGTGGCTATCGTTCAGTCATCGCTGGATCCTAGGGAGATATTCGGATTGGTGTTTTGGAACCTGAGAAGCAGTTGTTGCTAGAGAAGATAGTGAAGGCAGAACCGGAGGCAGAAGATCAAATGGTAAGCGTTCTCGTAGTAAAAATTTATGACCAAACTCACCAATTTCTTCAGTTGCGCGAGGGCAAGGCTGCTTACGAAAAGTCGAAGAGTCTTGCCAAGGTCGTGAAGCCCGTCACTTTGATATCCCTAGATGAGGCTACTGAAGGCAGTAAGAAAGATATACAGGATGCCTTCCGTAGGGTGTTCTTCTATATCGCCTGACACCGCCAACGAGATTATAGAATCCACTTTTAGAACTAATATTGAAGAATACCTTTCAACAGTCGACGGTTGCAAAGTACATTCACTAAAAGATCTCGTCAAGTTCAACGAGGAGCATGCCGACCGAGAGCTCACGCGAAGTAAGTCGCCATTCACCCTAATCGAATGGTCAATTACTGACTTTCAGGCGCCAACAACCACCATAATGTGTTTACCGGATTCTTGGATTTCAATCTGTCGAGGGACGAGTGTCATGAGCTGGTCAAATTTGCAAGGGATGCTTGCGGTAGGCGAGGTATTGATAAAACACTCGACGACAATGACGTCGATATTCTTCTGGCTTAGGCGACGGACTTCTTTTCTCAATTTTCAGTTCCGCAGGTTAGTCCCTTGTGCTTTGCGAAGATTTCATTCATTATTGTTAACTACGGATTAGGGTCCCCCGGTGCGCCAAAGCCCAACAAGAAGCGCTGCTTCTCCAGATTCAAAGTGCATGGGAGGCAACATTCCCTAAACGCCAATCGTCACCGCTCGATGAGATCACTGCTAGAGCAAAATAGACGCACCGGTGCTACTTCTCTAAAAATGTGCCATTTATCTCATGCCCTTCACCTTGCTACTGTACTAAGACTTTAGTCTGTTCGCGCAAGGGTAAGCGAGCTTAGTAACCAGGATGCCGCCATGTATTCTATTGCCTCTGGTAGTCAAACAAATAGTAATAGAAGACTCATAATTAGTGTATTGGATTTCCTATAGCTAGTATTTTGTCTGGTAGCCTCAGGCTAGGGTGGCTGCCTGTAGGCGGTGCGGCATAGAGGTGATGAGCTTCACAATCAACGAATCAGGTATCTGCTGCCATGCTACTGTCAGAGGCTCACAGAGCCCATCCCACTAAGCCTGACTATCTCCCATTAATTTTAGGTGAGGGTAGAGCCCATGGACTCTTTTTATCAGCTCCCACCATAGGTGTTTAATCGGGTTAAGGTCTGGTGAGTAGGGTGGGAAATCAACTACCTAAAATTTGTACTGCTTGGCAGTCAAACTGTATGCAACTTCTTCGAGATGGTGCCCTACGTGGCAAACAAGATCAGGGACACTACCTACCATATTAAAGCCGCAAAATATGCAGCAAAATTCCAAGTCTGGGTCTGGACTGGTCGCGTATCCGTCACGCCTAACTTCCTTCAGGTCCTGTTTCATCAGCCAGTGCTCCCGCCGAAGATGAAGCATAAATCCCTTCTTGTTCAGAAAGATCTTGCGGCCTAGGCCTGTAGAGCGGCGGGCAGTTCGTCCTATAGTAGTTATACTGTGACACTAGTATCTCGGGGCGGCTCTATGTCTGCGTTGCTCATGTCCAACCCAGCTACCCTTTAGATCAGCGTGATCGTCCCCTGTTCCGACCATTTCTCGTCAAACAGCTCCAGTTCCTTTAAATATCCATGGAAATATCCAATACCAATCCGTTACCAACAATCTTTATCGGTCAAAGTTTGCCTCAAGACAAGCCACCATCGTTGCGCTCAAGTTAGGGGTAATACTAACTTGTGGCATAGAAGAAAGACTTATTCCTCTTAGATGCTGCCCTAAATTTTCCTTTCTTGCTGTGAGAACATTGCTCTGCTTGCCCCAGCAATAACTCAGGGCGCAGTATTTTGCACAGTGCTGCTCCCAATCATTCCTTTCAACCAAATATATGTTTGAGTCACTAGCTATGACCTGCACAAGCCGTTTAGGGACAAAGCCAGGATTCGGTGTGTGACAGATCGCATGGGAATAAAAGCAAGTTTTTGGCCAGGATTCGGCATGTTCCTATTCGAACCGTGAAAAGAGCCGCGTAGATCGACGTTCCAGGTCGTATTTCTGTCTTGAACAACATTTAGTAACGTTGATTAAATACTTGTCAGAAAGAATGTTAATGAAATGAGATAAAGACTGACCAGTATCAATACGAATTTCAATGCAGTCGAATCCAATTCCGGCTGATCCCTCACCGCTCAGCCGTAGTTGGATATACGGCTGCAAATGCCAGGATAATCTCATTTCACATATCTCAACGAATTTCATATCTTTTCGTTTGTAAATCCACCCCGTATAAAGCTGGTTGATTGCATTGAGCAAAAGCCGACAATATAGACACGTTAACGAAGAATGGGCGTATTCCTCGATAGAAGCACTAATACCTGCCCGAAAGCTAGGGAGGTCCTGCTGCCCATAGAGTGTACATCCCAACCAGTGCTTAATGGAGAGCGCGTTGATATGGTCTTTGCAGAGTTCCTTGCCCTGTCCCTGCGCCACTTGCCGGAGCAGCTCTTCAGCTTCGCCGTACTTCTTCTGTATGCAAAGTGTGCGCCCTAACCAATATTTGATGTTGAGCGAGTCCACGTGGCATATACCGAGCTCCTCCGAGGGAATTGTGACTTATGACCGATCCTCGACCTGAACGCTTATTTAAAGCGGGAACTGCGCGCCATATTATTAGTATCCAATGAGATCGAAGCATACATTCTAGCTAAGTCGTGATTTCAGTCTTCGCAAAATTTCGCGTAACTTCTTATGTGAATGTAAAAGTCGGAAGCCTACGTCGTAATATTAAAGCTATTCACCGATGCAACCACTCTGTAACTCCATGGAAGGGTACTTAATTTTTCCGGGAATGACAACGGGAAGTCATGAAAGCTGGTGTCAAGGTCGGGCTCTATTCACCACCTGCTGCCGAGCGCACAAACCTATGCGGGTCGACCAATAGGGCTTATAGATGAAAGCGGCACAGCAGTCAAAGACATTTTCATCCTAGCTCATATATTGATAATTTATGTTCTATAGCATTGATTGCCTGCAACTAGGGATATACCAACCCTGCTGTGCTTATGCTGCAAGAATCAGCCGAGTTCTAGCGCATCTATACTTTAGAAGATGCATGTCTGGGATTATTGCGGAGTTCTTAACGCCCAACTGCTAGAAAAGAACCTATAGTTTCCTTCACGTAAAGCTACCCTTGCTCCGGTTAGCCCCATAGCGTCCTAGTGTTATGGTAAAGATTATCACCCTGATAGCCTTCTTGAGATAGCAGTGTTCTATTGATCTGGTGAAGGTTACTGATTAAACCTTCTCCAGCTTTCAAAGCAAACTCGTTCCCTCCCTACCGAAATAGCGAGGCTCCCTGGCTGTCTCAGGGGAACGAAGATCAAAGGTATTCTTATACAGCAATTACCAGGGATGTCTTTCGTGACACAGGTGTCACTATAAGCCATTGCGACGGGTGCGTTGACTCGCCGGTATCTAATATTGAGGGTCTTGGCGGGAAGCCGTAAGATGGCACAGCAATTTAGTGTAGCTCCGCCTCCTGCATAGAAACTGCTCCTTATCGACCCCTCATCTTGAATCAATCGGGGCCAAGTCCTCCGAAGAAAACTTATACACAAAAGTCCTAACTTAGCACGAGCTGCTCGAGTCTAGAGCTATGGCGGGTTCGATCCTACTCACGGGCGCAAACAGCTCCCTCGGTATTCCGGCTGCAGAGCATCTACTCAAATCCTATCCGGAATATACCACCATCTTCACCGTGAGGAATGCTTCCGAAACTGACACAAACACAAAGAGACTGCGTGATACTGTTGCTCGCTTCCCGAACGCGAAGGCATCAGTCCACGCACTTGATCTCTCCAGTCTGACGGCAGTTCATGCATTTTCCGACCAGATCGCTTCTAATATTTCGAGCGGCAAGTACCCTCCTCTAGCTGCTATCATTGCCAATGCATATTACTGGAATCTGGTCGGTGGCCCAGAGATTACTGCGGATGGCTTCGACAAGACCTTCGAAGTTGCCCATATTGCACACTCGGCTCTCGTTCTTCGACTTGTAGGCAGCTTTGGAGCGAAAGGCCGCATCGTGCTCTTGTCAAGCGACTCACATTGGCCTGGTAAGAACTCGATGGAGAAGTATCCACCTATCATTCCCAGCAATCTAGACGAATTAGTTAAGCCTGTTTCGGATGCCGATAAGCAAGGGCGTGGCTACCAGAGGTACGCTACTGCCAAACTAGCCATCACGACATGGCTATATCCCCTAAATCGGTATCTTCAAAAGGTGAGTGAATGGAAGCCAGACTAGTAAGACTGCTGATCCAATCAAGGACGTATCCCTCTCTAAGATTAGCGCCGTTGCCATCAACCCGGGGAACCTTGTCGATTCACGCGCCCTGACCAACAACACTCCACTCAGCCTACATAGAATGCAAAGATTCGTCTTCAAGCCTCTTCTACCCCTCCTCAAGATTTGCATGGGACCGACTTTGCGTACTGCGGGCCCCGCCGGTGTCGATGTGGTCGAGCTTTCTGTCAACCCAAAGTACGCAAATAAAAGAGGCTTCTATACGCTGTTGCAGGAGGATCAGAGCTCTCCAGAAAGTGAAGATGAGCTTAAACAGGAAAGTCTATGGAAGAAGACTCTGGAATGGGCCAAGATAACGCCAGAGAATACAGACCTAAAAACTGGGGTTTGAGTCATGCGGGACGAATAGGTCTTTAAATTTGTCGGGGTAGCATGTGAATGGGGTTTGATTGCAACTAGTGCATAGTATTAAGCCTACGTATCCAAATCTCAGCTGCGCTATTCTCGCTTTGCCTGATCTGCAAACCTCCTCAAGAATACGGACGTCTCCATTTTATGAGGCTGAGAATCGAGTACTTAACGAAAGTGATAATGGATGTATAAATAATTTCGGCAATGAAAAATGCAAGAAGTTATAGTCTGCATCCGGTCTGACTAAGTCGCGGCGCTTTCTATAGCCTTTAGAGATCCCTGTTGATGTGTCTAGTTGAAGAGAATACTCGCTGTTTTAAAGTAAGGCCTGCACCAGTATGTTAATTACTTGCATTAGGCGCCTATAGTCTTGTTGTTCTTAAATGCTATAGCCCCTTCTTAAGGTTCGTAACAGTTATTACCCCTAGGGAACAGCATCTATCCTAGAGCCCTAGGGTAGATATAATATTTTTAGTATACTATCACTCCCCCCAAATTTCTATATCTAGTCTATCCATTGACCTATTATCTAATTCTTGAAATGTAAACTCTTTCACATGTTTAGCATCCCCACTTGTCGCTGAGACAACCTCAAGCACCTTCTCTTCAAAGTCGATGTAGTATGCAGCAAAACATGTTGGTTCATTTACAATGTCTGAAGCATCGAGCATGTGGTCTAGCGTGCCAGACTTGATTAATTCCAAACATCTTCCGTCTTGTGCCCCACGCAAGAGGCAATACCATTCCTCCGGACTTCCGGAACTGACAGTGCCATCATATAGTCCAGCAGCTTTATACCGCTCCTGCAAATCATGAGGCGGCGTGCTATCGTACCCGACCCACGAGAGCTTTGAGACTCGTTGGAGCATCAATTGGATTTCTTCTTCGCTCAGGCTTTTGATAAAGAGGACTATACGTTGTCCGAGGCAGCCGAGACCAGAGTCATTATGGTTATATGCGCCTTTTCGCACTCCGTGGTGGCGAAAACCGCTGGCATGAAATGAGTATTAAGCTGATAAGTAGGGGGTCTGTACACTTACACTAGGCCGTTTGTGCCCATTGCAGATATGCAGCGTGGATATTCAAGGCTTGCCGACGTTTGAGGGCAGCTTCGCTTTATCAATTTGGGTCGAAAAAAATTGCTACATAGTGAGACCCCTACTCCAGTACAGCTCTTATGGGTATATATATTAGCTTGTGAGTCCAGACATTATCCTAATTAGGGCTGTAGCCTTGATGGATGCTTTGCCTCTATACTAATAAGGTTAGCGCCATAAGATGTTTTTCTGTTATGGGCTTGGCTTACTAGTTTTCACATGCAGTCTTTTAGGCAGCAATCCACTCTATGACGGGTTCATCCATTCTGCGAGGAATAAGTTATGTCATAGGGTGGTTTGCCAAGCATGCTGCACAAGATCTATTCAGCAGCTGTGAGGAACCAACGAGTTCGTCGCCACCTGTTCCATTCTATTCGTCCGCTAACAAACGAAGCCGGAAGCGCACAATGCCTCCAACCATGAATGATAATGGTTTCTAGGACGCTTTCGTTCATCAAGTCGAATATAACGGAGCAATGGCCAGGTTCTGGAATGATATGTATATGTATATATGGGAGGAGTTTGCCGAAGTCGTCATGAAACACCAGGTGCGTCTTCACAATTAGGTCGCAATGCAATGGGCCAAATTCATGAGGGCTGCGCTGTCTGGTGCTCGATGGTTGTTTAGATTGCTCAAAAAGTCTGATTAATTGATACATGCCAATTAGAATGATAAGCATGGAGTTCAAGATTGCACATGCACCTTAGTCAATCGGTAGAGACAGAAATTGCCACAGTTTCTTTAGGGTACATTACAATGATTGCCCCCATTTAAAACACTCAACACCACTTCTGAATGAACTTTTGGGTCACATTAGCCAGCCCATCAGGGCAACTGATAAATGGGCAGTGCGACACTTTCAGATTTGCAGTGTCCCATATCACACCACTCTTTTGCATCCATGCATCTTGAATAAACAAAGGGTTGCACTGATCTTCAGTTGTTCGAATATATGCCCGCTTTCCATCATATGCAGGCTCCGCCCAGGCAGGAGTGGAGGCCGGAGTCTCGAAAGCAGCAAGCGCGTGTGGTGTCATGGCTGCTTCTAACTTTGGCGCCAGAGCAGGATCAGCGTCTCCGTAAAGTGTTGGCATGACTGGATCGATGACGGCTAGACCTTGGGAAGGCTTTGCGGAGCACGCGTCAGTGACTTGAATTTACGCTCCATAGCTATTGGAATCATACGTGGTGTTGTTTTATAAACGGCGGATAAGCTCCCCCAATCGCTTGTAGCAAACTCTCTCTTTCACTGACAATGTTTCCAGCGAGATAAATCAAGCCAATGACGCCTCCGGGCTTTCCCGCAGCAGAACGGGCGCTTCTGCTCAAGCCAGCTGCTGCTGCGCCTCCGACTACACCACCATAAGAATGCGCAAAGATCACAACATCCTTGCCATCATCTAACAGTGGCAAGAGGATTTTGTTGCGCGTCTGTTCGGCATCTTTCGCTGTGGAGACTAACGTAGGGTCTTCTGGATTCAGAGATGGAACGTTAGCGTAGACAGTAGAATATCCAACGTTTCGAAGATGGTCGGCGAGCGTATCGAAGCAGGATGTGGCCGCGAAAGCTCCAGCAAAGAAGACAATAGCAGGGGATATTTGAGCCATGTTTGACGTGAATCGCGATAAGAGAGCGGAGCTAGGTAGACAAGGATTGAAAACTTTTCAGCGAAAGATTACATAAGGTTGTAAGATCCTTCTTAGAATCCAAGCGGAGGATTTATCATCGGCGTAATAGCAAAAGCAATATATGTGATCAGTGACGCTGCGTCGCTGTGCGTTTGCATGCATTTACTTAGAGGCGAGACCGCTGACTGCATAAATCATGTGCATTGGTTTCTGTGGCCTAGCAAATCCCGGAGATGCCGACAATGATAGGAAACGAGGATGAACTTGATGTCCACCTAACAGATAGTTTACAGTGAGTTGGATGGATAAAGCGCCGACAAAGAGAATGGGATTCTTATTCAAACCACCATCTCAAGAGACAAACCCTAATCGTCCAACCTCTTCTTGTTCGCGCTAGTGCATAATCTCTACGGCTAGGTCTTAGTACACTTCGTACGAGTATATACCTGTCAACGGAGACTAGCCAATTGAAGCAAATCGCGTCGACCTGGTATGATGCCTGAATCCAGCCAACAGCACCTGACCACATAAACCGTGCCGCATTGCTGCACCACACGCTCACAGTTCATCTCCTGCCTTGCTTATTTCCATGCTTATTTCCTGTAGGTATAATTCCTGTGTGCGAGCCTTGTCGATCAGCTCTCTCTCGTCCTTGATGGGACTTGCAATACTGAGTCTAGGATAAGCTTTTGCGACTGATCCTTAAGGGCAATATTAATACTGTTAGGTTGATTTTCGATAGTGTGCTGAACATGACCACGAAGGACGGTCACTTAATACAATACTATTTTTAAGCCTTTTAAATATACATAGACTAGAAAAATAGACAATCCCTAATCTATGGGAGCATATAGGTTAGGTATAGTAAAGAAATCAGGTTAATTTCTCTTTCTACTCTTTCTAGGCACCTATTCCTTTCCCAAGAAACATCCAGAAAGATGCAATAAGCCCAAATACCGTAAATAGAGGCACCGAAGCATTCTGCAAGTCGCCCGGATGCTGTTTTAACCAATAAACCCAGAAGAAAAATCCAGACAGGATAAAAATAGAGTGATAAAGGAAGAAGAATGTACTAGAAGGTAGGTAATCCGCCTCGATCCCAAACGCAATCTTTTCGACGGTATGGAATGCGCTCTTCTTCTGGGGGATGCGCAGCCATTCTCGGCTGTCAGCGGGAAGGCGCCGGCAATTATGAACAGATCTGGGGAGTAGAGACCAATAACAGATATCTTTGCATGTTGTGAGTAAGACTGAGAAGCGAGCCGGGTCGATAAGGGGCTCCTTCGCTGCGGGGGGTCGAGGATGGTATTCGTAGTCAATAGTATAGCCATGATCATCCGGCAAGGCTTTCCCTAAGCAGGATACTTCGTCAATAATGATACGTTCAAACTATAAGTATTAGTACATATCCGTGGATAGGCTTGAATCTCGCGCTTACTTGAACGAATCTGCAGTAGCGAAAGCGGTAGGGGGAGAACAAACGCTGAAAGATCCAGCGATGTCTTCCATGCCTTTTCCGCAAGTCTTGAAAGAACGACGAGTCTCTAAGTTGCGCATGGGTCTCAATGTTTTCAATGACATCAAAGCCGCGCATATCCCTAATACCAAAGACTACACAGAATGAATCCGCTTGAGTGTTACTTCCACTACTTCCGGGTTGAGCCTGGGAGCCGACATTTCCACATACGGAGGAGCTTGGGGATAGCGTTGGAGTGTTTTGCATTATGTTCGAGGAAGAACTGGCACTAGTAGTGGTAGTGGCGATGGTTGGTGTATAACGCAGGTGTGCTTTTGAAAGCGGAGTAACTCTTGTTGACGAAGGACTTGCGAGCTTCGTCGGGAGTCTACTTCTCAATGCTTGGGAGAATAATCGAAAAGCAGAGTGCCAATCTAGCTTAAAGGATGGCACTTTGCAGCAACAACATTTCGATGGATGATCTTCAGCTACATTTAGGATGTGGGTTATCGATTCTGCTTCTTCCGGGGTTATGTCATTGTACAGAGGCTGGCCGTAGAACTTTGCGTAATTAGCATATTACCGTACAATAAGTTTCTTGTTCACGTGTACTTACTTGCCATTCAAGGCGCATTCTTTCGGGTGCCACATCTGGGACCCGGGGGGGTAGGGGCCACCAGTCCCATTGAGTTGCGGAGTACTCTTCGATGATGGCCTTGACCCTATTCGTGAAGGACGTGTCATTCTTTGCTGAAATCTTGATTGAACATTTCGGGGTAGTCTCTACAATCTCCCTTAGGTGTGCCGGAAGGCCCAATAGCCTAAGTTGCATGACCAGTGTCTCAAAAGGAATGCTCTTTTGAAGAAACTTGTACGCGTTCTCGATATTGGTAAACGTTAAAGTCTTCAGATGCTCTTTACTCCGATCTCCGTCATCGTTATCACCACCTACCTCATCATCACTCTCTTCGTTGTAATACTCGGCATGCTCTGGAGCAATACCTGACGCGATATTCGTAAAGCCACGGTCGCTCCTTGCCCAATCCTCAAGATTTGGATTCATCGGTGAATGCTGTGCATTCTCATCTAGCAGTTTCCCATTTTCTTCGTACTCTGGTGCCATATGTGCTATTATTCGCTGTGCTATGGCCCGACGATTTCCTCGGGATTCGAAAACCTTCACAGTGTCCTTCTCAAGGGCCGTTCGTGCCTCTATCCGCAGCTTCAGGACGTATAACTTCAGGACCCTCTGGTAATTTTCGAGGAAATGGCGCGGGCCGAGCTTGCCCAAGACATCCTCATGCAAGCGACGCAGTTCTTCTGTCTCAGCGAAAAATAAACTGAATAGCCTAACAGCCAAAATTTCTTGCTCTGATCTTCGCCTCTCAACCCGAGAACCATTATCTTCATTATCAGACGGCATGGACATGTGATTCGCTGTTCCTTTCGTTGAACCTAGAACAGCCTCCTGTTCAACTCCGGCCGTCAGAGACTCATGCGTCTCTACGAGTACTGTCGCTGCGAAATTCGATTTTTCATGCTCTGAGTCGAACCGAATTCTTGATATTGGGGCCCCGCCCGAGGTAGCCTTATTATCAGTATTCGCCGAGGTTCCTTCCGCGTCCTTCAGTTCGTTCTCACTTGTGACTGAGGGCTCTAGAGAGAGCACGAACTGCTGAAGCTGGTGTCGCAATTTCAAAAATGCCTCGCTCTCTATCAGAAAGTGTCGGGCAATGGAGATATCCCGGGAAAAGCTCTCGCTAAATGGTTGGTCCTCTTCTTCCTCACCTGAAGTATCATCTCCAGCCCACTTCTCCAGGTGACTACGGGCCACTTTTTCCTCTGAGTATCTCGCAACAACGGACTCGACCACATGTTTTACATTGGATGCCATGAATCTGGCTGCAACGTACTCTACTCTGTCTCCTGCCTGATTCTTCAAGTCCTCCGAGTACATCTTGAGCAGCCTCCGAAAATTTCTTGCAAATCTCTTCGGTCCAATACTTTTACTTGCTATCGCAGCTTTGTAGAGCGGCTGTAGCATCTCATTCTCCTGGAATATCAATATGAGCTCTTTAGTAGTTGTTGCGATCTGTGCTGATGAGAAACCACTGGCTTTAGAAAGGTCTGTTGCCGAAGATGCCAGAGATGCAATCGAAAAAACGGACATAGCGTCATTCGTGTTGGACTCCCCATCGTCGTAATGATGTAGGGCTAAAGAGGGTGATAAAGTGTCGTCAAGTCTTTTGTCGACGAGGCTCAGCTTAGTCTTCTCTGCTTCCGACTTCTCTGCTTCCGACTTCTCTGCTTCTGACTTCTCTGTAAATATTTCGTGCTGATACTTTTCGCGCCCTCTCGCAACTTCCTCTGCCCTCCCCTTATTTCTCTCGTCAAAGGGGTTCTCGCGCCGTTGCTGTATTATTCTTTTCCCTTGCTCGAGCTCAAACCTAACCTGCCTGATTTCTTCCTCCCTAGCAATATCTTCTGCAAGCCGGCCGTCAGACCCATGCCGTTGCTGTGTTCTTTTTCCTCCTTGCTCAAATCCAATTTGCTTGATTTCTCCCTCCCTAGCAATATCTTCTGCAAACTGGTGGTGAGACTCATTCCGTCGCTTCAATTCCGCTTCCTTCTGCGTTCGTCGGCGTGTCCTAGTAGCATCTCTGGCACTAATCTCGGGCGCTGCAGCCTGGCTCGTGCCGGTGCGAGAGGAGATAGAATAGTCGGCGAATTCAGAATAGTCAAGTGGGGTCAGACCATCGGCACCTACATTGTCCCGTAACAGGCGTGGCCTAGCCGAAGTAGTACTGTAGCGAAGTGGGTCCCGAGGGGGTCGATGTCTTGAGGGTGATTCGGGATCTGAAGTGGCATACAATGAGGGTGGCTGGCCTGAGGAGGTCTGGGATGAGGACGATGAAGTGTGGCGGTGCTGGCCTAGAGGCATAGCATGCCTAACGTTGTAACCTGGTGGCTGGCTCAACGAGTTGACCGGCGCAATTGATGCCTCTGGGTAGCCAGTGCGAATAGGATATGATGCGTCTGAGCCTGGTGACTCGATAGCGACTTCGTTCGAGTTCACAGAAGCAGAACTAAGGGACGACCGTTTAGAGCTTTTAGATGATGACATAGATATGTGAGGGTATATCTTGCTCTTTCCTTTCTTGGAATTGAACTCGATGTTGATTATTGGTTTGACAACTCGTGCTCCATCCCCTTGAGATGGTTGTTGGGTGTGGCCTGAAGGCCTTCGTCGTTCGACAAGATAAGTTCCGGTCCCGGTTGGTGTAGGCGGGTTATTCGAAGTCGGTGAAGATGCATTATCTCGAGGAGGGGCCGGTGCCTGTGGAAAATGTTCCGTAGTGCGCCTTTTTATTTTAGAGCATAACCTTCTCCCATGGGCCTTTTCACAAGGAAAAGCTTCCTCGACGACTTGCCGACTTCCATCCAAGCTAACGTAGACTTCCTCCTGGATCCGACACATCCTAGTATGGGTCACCGACTAGATCAGATTGAAATAAGTGAGTCGTGCTAGGCTGCCGTTTTCCCTCGACTCTACCTAATAACAAGGCGAGGGTTACAAGGAACTGTAGAGAGGGGCACTTATCCCGAAATACGACCCAAAGCGCCAAGGAGAGTAGAGATAGACTATATTTAGCTATGTCTACACTAATTAGAGGTTTTACAGGTTTCCAGAACGAAGGTTTATAAGTAAGGAAACATTCTCAGCAGTTCTGCAGGCTATGAAGGTGTGTGGCGCAGCTATGATTACTAAGCCTGTATAGTCACCAGTCAGCAGGAGGAAAGTTTAACCGAAAATATAGTTAAATGCTACCTCTAGAGTTATAGCGCAGGATACACGGGGACAAAATGCCCTCACACAGTGTCCATTTCTGTTTTGAGACGTGAGTTACGCCGGGGTGTAACGTGAGCTGATGATGAATATGATCGCTCAGAGGACCTAGATCTGATCGATCCGGCTATCAAACCAGATAAGACCAAGTATCCTCCCACCTATGTTTACGTCCGTTGGCTCATTGACGGAGAATTCGTCAAGATATGGGAGCCAAGGACCGAGCTTCAGGTTCGATACGGAGCGAAACTCGCGAACGATATCATCTTTACCGCTGCCAAGGAACAAGAAGAGAGATACAGCGATGCAAAGACTGGTAAGCGCAGGGCGTCAAGCAGATCTCCTTCTGTCGGATTGGCAGACAGTGCGGTTTGTGAAGAACGCGAGAAGTCATTGGAGGCAGAACGCAAGCGCGGCACCAGAGAGACAACTCCTAGAACAACTGCGAAGGTTAGCGATTTGGTCCAGAAGCTTATGGACGATTTCAAAGAAATGCATCTTGCCATCAAGGGCGTGGAGTTCTACGAAGAGCTTAATGCTGAAGAGAAGGCCGAATTCTTCGAAGATTGGAAGGAGTATAAGGCTGCCAAGATCAAGGCGTAATCCAGCACAGATTTAGCAGTTTCTCCATGGTTGTGAGATGACAGATTTTCTACTGTATTCTTTGCTTTCATCATTTATTCAGGTAGACCGGCTATTGTTTGTGTATCGCGCAATCTCAGATTCGGCAAAGAGTGCTGCTTTAAGATAATGTGTTTCCCTGGGTCGCCGGACGCACGCCGTGAACGGACAAATCACAGGTACTTTAACTTTAAGCAACTCGGGCGTAACGTAGACATCAAATGCTCCTATAAATTCAGATCGTTCGTGTGGTGTGACCAATCCTAAACCCACCCCTTCCCCGCAACTCCGAAATTTCGATCTCGTCGTCGCCTCCGCACCTGACTACGGAGAGCGTCCTTTCGTAGTGAATCAGGGCTGGTAGGCACACAGCACCACCATCAAGCTCTTTTCGTCCTGAAAACCCATAGATAGGTCTGATTTAAATCTCTGAGTCTTGCCACTAGGTTGATGAGTCATTGTTAGCCTTATGGGCGGGGACTTTTGAATTTGCGCGCCCTTCGACTTCATCCACTTTTTGGCACACGCTTTGCACATCTTAGCTTAGCCGCTGACACGCATCAGGCACAAGCAAGGCAGCGATAGCTTATATCACGTGACCCACTAGCCTGCAGGTTTTCATAGTATCGATAGATAGCGACAGAGAATGAATCATCATCACCTTTTCTGAGTCTTTTGCTTTAGCGTGTGCTATCAGCCGCAGTAAAGAGCACCACAACTATAGAATAAAACCCCTTTAATATTTCTTTGTATGTACGGCAGTCAACTGTTCACTGTTCCTATCTTGAATATTCGTTCGCGATGATGAGTTTGGAGCCTGATCCTAAAACAACGCCCACATCACGCTGTGTTTTTCTCACTGGTGTAACCGGATTCGTCGGCGGCACTATCCTTTCTTGTCTCTTAAAGGCACATCCTAGTGTTCGCGTCAAAGCTTTGATCCGTGAGGAAAGGGATGCTAAAGAACTCCAATCGGTCTATTCAAATCTCACCCCCATCATCGGCGAACTTTCCTCGCTTTCTCTCCTCATATCTACGGCAGCGGAGGCCGACTTCGTCATCCACGCTGGAGGTGACAATGTCCCCGCCGTTTGCGCGATGATAGATGGGTTGGCATCCCGTACCACCACTGAATCGCCCATGCCACGGCTCATCAGCCTAACCGGCCCGCGTAGTCTTATTGACCTCTCGAATCCCATCACTGGGAATCTTAGGGCGAGCAGCCGTCCCTGGAGCGATATCACGGACGCGCATACAATACTGAACGTTCCTAAAGATCGGATGCACGCTGGTGCTGATCAAGCCATCGTCGCTCACAGTACTGCTAAAGGGGTGGGCACAATGCTGGTCTCGCCTGGACAATTGTGGGGCCGGGGCAAGGGTCATCTGAAGAAGGAGAGCAATGCGGCGTTTTATTATGCAACGGTTAAGAGCCGTGAACGGGCCTTTGTAATCGGCGAGGGTACCGCAACATGGTCGTGGTCTTCCATTGGTGATTTGGGAGATGCGGTCGTGTTCCTGATGGAACAGGCACTGAAGAGTGGGAGCGAGAGACGCGGACAAGTAGGAGTAAATCAAGACGGCTACTACTTTGTGCGTACCGGAGACCTGAGTATGATGGAAAGGGCCAAAGCTGTCAGTGAGCGCTTAGGTCTTGGAGAAGTAGAAAGCGTGTCGGTTGATGCCGCAAGAGAAATCCATCCGTTTGGCCCCATCATGTGGGGTTGTGGTGAAAGAATGAGATCTGACAAGCTGCTCGAGCTGGGTTGGAGGCCGAAAGAGACCGATTGGAAGGCTTTGATGGAAGAGGGAGAGGGAGAGAGGGCATAAGGGTAGTAGTAAGACGGGAGTACTAGTAACTACCTCTAATTTACTACCTAATTAGGGAGTAGGGGGTTTGTGTTATATAGTATTTCTCGTCTCGGCTAGGTCCATAGGGTAATAAAGTAAAGGTGCGCGTAAAAACCTAAAGGTTATTCTATACGCTACTATATAGTGATACTTTTGGTCGAGGTAGCCTTCACGGCTTGGAAATATATTTATTCCTTATAGAACTAGCATTCGAGCTCTCCGAACTTTGAAGAAATTCCTACGGCTACGATTAAGCAAAGGAAAACCGCTAAAGGAGCGATCGATAGCGCTAACGAAACGATTGACAGCATAACTAACAGACGCGGTCATTATAGTTGCGAAAGGTTTCCCAGGGGAGAAATACCTACAGAACAATAATATAAAAGTTATATATCGATAGACCTTAGAAGTCGAACCTATAGACTCATCCGTTTACGGCGTGTGTCCGGCGACCTAGGGAAATACATTACAATAAATTAACTTGAAACGATATCCTGAGTAGAGATGTGATCCAGGAAAACAATAGTGACTCGCTTCTGAGAAGGTGGTGGTGGTGGCAGCTACGCTACATGGGTGCTTGTGTGTGATGTCAGGTCACCTGACCAGCATGTGCGGAATTTCTCTGATATGTAATAATTTTTCGCAAATCACCACGCTCAAAAACACTAGGCATATGCAGCCAACCCTGTCGCCTTGACGTCAAAGCTTGTGACGCTGGTCGCGATTAAATGAGTATATATTCTAGTGGCAACTAGTATGACTAGACATCAGCACTTTCTATCCGATAGACTAGCCGAAAATATAGTTAAATGCTACCTCCAGAGTTATAGCGGATAATTTATATATTTGTTTATTCCATCACGCAATGAAAGTATTTGAAGTTCAACTTTGAAGACTACTTCAACTTTTCTAATCAGTAGGGTCATAGTTTCCAGCAGCCTTAACTGTCTTCGTCGTCTTAGAATTGATACCAACTGTAACCCACCCAAAGATACCGTCAGAAACATCGTCTCCAAGCAGAACATAGTTGAGTACAGGATCTGTAGTTTCTGCTTCACCAGCCAGGATGCTATCTTGCCTGTTAGTTGTCAACTTTTGCGTGTTAGTTGTGTACGGTGAGAACGTCTCAATCTGGGTAATAAGGCTTTGATCGAAGAACAGCTGGCCAACGTGCGAAATAGTTCCACCGGAGATGATTGTGCCATAGGAGGTGGTGACATTTGCCGTATTGTGGTGGGCGAGGACTGCAAGGTATGTGTTAGACATGTAGGCAATAAATGGAATCGGTGTATTGTTTGCTTACTGTGCACATGTGTGGCACGGCCTGTATAGTGGCCTGGGAAAATGCCGGTGAATTGAACAATGCCTTCAGCATTGCTATATTGAATACCACGGAGTGAAGGATTATCAAGGTTGGACTTGTCTCCAGAGTTTCCGTTGCCTCCAGCAGTAACACCAGAGTACACACCCTGTCATTGTGTGAGAAAACTATATTCCGTGTAAATGTGCTGCGCCCATACCGTAGAGTTAGCGTACCAAGCCTCGAGGGCCACGTTCGAGATGGGTTCGCAGGTATTTGTGTCAATAAGCTGGATATCGAAGATCAGGGGAATGCCCCCCTCACCGCTGGTAATGTCGCTACGGACGAGCTCGCCAGTGACGTCTAAAAGAGAGTAGGGTTAGCCTGAGCTTTACGAACATTGTGCCAGCTCGGAAACTCACAATAGGGCCCCTCGGTAGTTTCGGGCTGAAGAATGCAGGAAGCATTTGACCCAAAAATCTCCTCTGCGGAGCTGCCAGGCGTCACATTTTTGGTGGACTTGTGATCCTTGTTCAAGACATCATCCAAATCGCGGCGGGTCAGACCGCGCTTTTGCCTGAGCTGTGAGACCTGCTCAATACGGCGCTTGACCATCAAGTGATCACGAGCTTTGATATCGGCACTGCAGGATGCCAGAGATCGATACTCCACACTATTGCGGTACATCGCACGTTCGGCAGCCTCCGCCTTGGCATCGTGTCCAGGGTGTGCACAAATAGGGAGAACAGCCAGAGCCGTTGTAACAAGAGTAGTCAACCAAGTCATTATGGAGGTAGCCGGTAAAGAGTCAGATTAGAGGCTGGAAGAATGGATTATAGAGTTCTCTTGAATGAACAAGACAGTATGTCTGATTTATATACATCGCAATTGCCCTCCTCATGTTGCCAAGCTGCTCTGCAGGGCGGAAGATGTTGTGGTTGGCGAAGCGGCTTCCTCGAGACTTCGATAACCTGCCTAATCAGATAGCATCCCCGATTACGACCAGGTTCTGGTTCTCGAGCGAGGGCTGGTGATAAACAATCGCGATGGGATATTTCCAGGTAAATGATGATGCCATTCCTGGATGGATATTCTCCGGGTACCAGCCCAGCATGCGGAGGGTATGCAACCAATTACATGAACTGCAAAACCATTACGCCAAGACACGTAATTGAATCTGCTACGCGGCCCTCTCCGCTCCTCTTTGTAGGACGAAAATGTTCTGTGCAAGTTCCTGCATGGTAGTAAGCGGGAAACCTATCAGAGAGAAGGCGTCGTCAGCGCCAAGCCTTTGTGCCGTCAACATTCGCAGTGCGGGCCGGATCTAGCAGGTGAACAATTCATACAAAACAGCGAGCAAAGATTGCTACGCATGGGATCGTCAACCGATGTCTTCATGTGAAAACTCTCGGGGGGCAGAGAGGGGTGTACTACGTGAAGAAGGTGATCCTCTTTTTTGGATAAGAGGCAAAGTTAAGGCAAATGAGAGAGCGCATTCATCCTATGATGGCCTCGAAATGATAGAAAGACAGGAGCCTGAGAAGAAGAATTTCGACAAGATGTGTACCCGGGAAGAGGCAAGGTTTCGGCGCGAGCAAGGCTTAGAGTAGATGTGCCTTTTTTCAAGCATCAGTGTACAATGTATATACCAAGCCAAACCAAAGAGTTTATCTTCGTCCAAGCACAAACGTGGCCTTCTTGATTGATCTTGATAGGAATTATTAATCGATGATCTACTAAATAATGTCTGAAACAAGCCAAATTATAGTCCACGAGGGGTTTAAATTCTCGACATGCTTCTAAGTATGCTGAAGTCTTTGTTTTTTTGTTCCACTCTAGTCTAGCCTAATACTACCGAGAAAACATGCTCCGAATCTCGGCATCCTCCTCCTCATACTCTGCAAGCTTCTTCCCTGGCAAGCGCACGGCGCGGTCTAAAGCGACAGGCAAACCTCTATGCCGGCCCCGCAGCATAACCAAGATCATGATGACTTTGCTCCCCGTGTACATCCCCCCACTAAGACTATAGGCCTG
The DNA here is from genome assembly GCA_030378425.1 of Periconia sp. TS-2. Classification (NCBI taxonomy): domain Eukaryota; kingdom Fungi; phylum Ascomycota; class Dothideomycetes; order Pleosporales; family Periconiaceae; genus Periconia; species Periconia sp. TS-2. The sequence goes on along the minus strand of JASNQO010000043.1, from coordinate 169,672 downwards.
ATCGGGGAGGCCAATGCTGATGCCAATATTTGTATAGCCTGAGACAATTTCGAAAAGTATGTTGAATACGCTGTAGGCCACTGGGTCCCCTATTGAATGATGTGTCTCGATGAGCGTGATTAGAAACAGCGCTAGCGCGATCCACCACACGTCGTGGCTGAGCTGGCCACGCACTTGTTGCGAGATGAGACTTGGAGGTTTGGTCGGAGGGTGATCGTGGAGAGAGTGGACCGAAGCGCGTGAGAAGTCGATAGTTGTGGACCTACGCAGTGCAGGCGTGGGTGATAATGCTGGTCCATTGGCGACGCCGACACCTTGGAAGGCGGTCATGCGTCGCTGGATCTGAGAGCCTACGAAGGCTGTGCCGCGTCGACCAACAGCGCCAAGCTTCCTGATAGGTGTAATAGTTGCCTTTTCTGAGGCTCCGTCCGCTGCGGATGGAAGTGTGGGAATTTCGGCGTCAACGTCGAAGAGGCTACTACTTGCTGAATGAAGCTGTTCCACCTCCGCCTCATCGCCTTCGTATATCCCTAAAGACCGCTCTTCGTAGACATTTGTCTTTCGCATGGTGATAATGTGCGGGTAGGCGGCTGTATAGAAGATGACAAGCCAAAGAACTTGAACGTCAAAGTACATGCCTGACGGAGCTACAATGGCGTATCCTCCGGATGGGATCGCTTGAGTAGAAAAAGATGGTCAGCATGAGATCTTTTGAAGATTTTGATTTCAGAAGGGCACTCACAGAATCCTTCAAAGAGGGAGATGAAAATCCGCCGGCCGAGGGGGACAGCCTCCATTGTCGGATTTCCGATGCTGAGGATCAGAATCAAAGCCCAATCCGCGGCCACGAAACCCCCAAATGTAGCAATGAAGATCCAAGTGTCCCGGGCCGGAAACATGCTGGTGTAAACACGGCGGGGAAACTTCAGTATAAAGTCAAAGCCCTCTTTCCACACGCCATACTCTTCCTTATCAGAGAGGAGATTCAATAAAGATGATATTGTCCAGATGAGGAACCGCATGAAGACAGGAAAAGCTGCAGGCCCCGCGAGCGACAGAATAGTCACGACGATGAGTATGAAATAAGAAGACTGGAAGGGCAGAAAGCCGGCATCCAATAGTGTGAAGCCGGTGTTATTGTACGCAGAAATGGCGAGGAAGATGCCCGCCCACCATGGATTCTGTGCGTTTACGGCCGAGGCCTCCTTCTCGTGGACTGACATCCAAGCACCAAGGGCGATAGCGCCAATGAGCTGCCAGAGAACAAAGTAGAGGAGGACAAATACAGAGAGGAATTTGAGGGCGCGGTACTCGACACCACCAAGATACTCTCGTTGGTCGGAGGATAAGTTGAAAAATTGCCCGTTTCGACCAATGTTGCGCTTTTGGTCCTTGACAAATGTTTGCACGTTGAAGTCCTCGGCTATCTTCGAGTCACCGGCTTGAGATCTTTGTCGCGTAGATGCGGTCTGACGGGTATGGGTATTATAGATCGAGTGTCCGGTTGCTGCCGACTGTGGTCTTTCGTGAGAGGGCCTGAGCTCCGGAATGGGTTCGAGAAAGCCAATATGTTGTTGCTGGCCATTCGCACCTCCTCCTGGTGATAGATCGGATTCCACTCGACCCTCCGAGATTGAAGTCCTATCTGGGGAGAAGCTCATGGCAGTTGATGAAGCTCGGCCGGTCACAAGCTTCAACGGTGGTTTTTTACTCGTTGCGCGACCTTTCCCGAAGGATGACATTACTGGTAACCCAAACATAGCACCTGTCATGCCAACCACGGCACCCGTTTTTCCCTTGTTAGCTTTCCGATTCTCCTTCTCCATCTCCACGATATCTTCGAAGCGCTTCTCGAAGATGTGCTTCCGAAAGGCAATAGTGAAGTATGAAACCAAGACCTGACTGCCTATCATCATCAAAACGAATAACTCAACTTGCTGAAACACCGTCAGCTGGCTGACATTAATCGTGTTAAGACCTGATGCCGTGAGCGCCGACATGACCATGAACATGCTGTCCCACCAGCCGATGCTCTTAGCTGGAGAAGAAGCGCCCCAGAAGATTAGAGTCCCTACGATGGCGAGGCTGATGAAGTACGCATAGTGGACCGTGATGAAGTTGACGGGCGGGACATAGGGCTTGACGGCGGCCGCCACCGTTTCCAGACGGTCGCATAATCCAGGGTGCCGCGCGCGAAAGTTGACCCACCATTTAAGCTCCATGGCAGTGGTCGTAAAGTTTGGCGCAGGTTATCGCATGTTATGAAGCGCTGCGGAATGGTGAAGGAAATCTTATCGTGTGTTGGCGAAATGTACACAGTAAAGGGGCTTGAAACGGTTAGTCAGATGGCTCGGGCCGCTCTGCGGAGGCTTCCCGTAGCACCACGCAGACAGGGCGCGAGCAAGATGCTGATGCTGATACGCCGCCCGATAATTTTCAAGACCCTGATTAGCGCGCTATCTATAGAAAAGACGTTGAATCTTACTAATAGTACACCAATGCCATAACTTCGTAAAGTTTACCATGAGATATGCCTTTTCAACGGAGCTCAGCCTGCTAACCCAATTTGGACTTAAGTTGAAGCGAATGATTGACCCCTGCAACCGGAAAGCGTACGCGACGAAATCTTATGCAACATCTCTCCCGTCTTTCCTTTTCGAGAAAGTTGGCCAGCACGCCCACTTGCCTCGTATAGTATCGCACTCATCCTCGGGTGCTCCATTACTGGGCTTTTACAAATAGTATTCGGAATTCCGTTGTTCGTGTCAACGCCGTTGTGAACACATAGCCACCCATTGCGTGTGTTGAAAAGCTTCCATCGTCTTGCTAGATGACACAATCTCACCGGCGCTGATATCCTGGTCCTCAGCGTAGGACTAAAATGTCAAAATATCAAGTTAACCTACCAGAACAGCCAACAAGATCGAGGTCACCCCACCTTTCAAACTCTTGGGAATTATGTCAATACATTGCCTGAGGACAATGAGGCCGCTTTAAAGATCATCTGCCCTATTCTTCACCGTCTTAATCAGCGGTTACTCCTTGATCTCCCCGTGCGTAACGTTCTGGAAGTTATTGTCGTAGCGAACATCATTGAAGCTTTGAAATATGCCAGCCGAACTTGGCTCTATCCTGATAAGCACATAGGTAATGATCTAATGCTCATTGTTGCTCCAGTGTTTGTCCTACGAGTTGCTCGGACGTTCCAAGAGACCAGAAAAGAATTGGCGCTCCTAGACCGGGGTCCTTATCTCGCTATTTCGAGCCAAGTTATAGAATCTGCGATGCTTTGGAAGACATTTTGTAAGTATACTGGAAACGAACTTCGCAGGTGATGGTCATGACTAATTGCCCATTGCACAGACATGTTAGAAGAGGTCAGAAGCTATACCGGGCTGCAAATGAACCATGGACTCGGCTTAATTTCAATTCATCAGGCAGTTCAGCAACAATTTTCTGAGATGGTTCAGCCATTCACGGGCCCCAAAAGCAGTAGAGGTTCCGAGTGCTGCCAGGAATGAATTGAGTTAGGAGAGTCGACCTCAGTCGCTTCAGCTTCTGTGGAAGTCATGAGGTTCAAGTGCAGGTATTCTCGGACGGGATACTGCAAGCACAACATCTATGATTAGTTGCTCCAAGAGCCTGTACAGTCAAGTCTTCTATATTAAATTAATATTCCCATTCTCTATGAATTGGTATCTTTATCGCCTGATTATACCTTACACTCATCCTTAGTCGGATCGCATAAATGATCGTCACTAGTACATGTTAGCTAGAGAGCCTCTTTAAGGAATACGGGCATAATGCCTGGAGCACTTACTTCCACTTCTTGTCGTCAACCATATCGCTGAGCGGATACTGCTTTCTTGGCTCATCGATTTCAACCCCTACAGTAGCAAAGAAACTACCGCAATTATCCTCCATATGACCTCCATAGATCCAGGGAGCTCTATTCTTGGGGCATTTGTCCAGAATGTAGCTAAAGCTGTCCCGACAATATTTACTCAGAAGCGGTACAACGCAATCATCTTTGGCTGTGACGACAAAATTTAGGAAGGCCGAGTTGCCAGCGGACTCCGAAGAACTCGTCGAAAAAGATATAAAACGGAATGGCTGTGCGCCAACGGCACGACTCAGTAAGGGTGGCGTCTCGTCGTCGACACTGTTACAAAATGTACTGATCCTCTCTGCCATGAAGCTCTCGTCAGTATCCCAGCCCCATGTCTGCCGATTCTGCCAAGAACTTCCTGCTGGACCTTTGGTAACGCATGCAATACTCGAAGGGGATCCGGTTGGAGTTGCAGCTGTGTAAGTGGGTTCGGGTGGGGGCAGGGTCGAACTAGAAATTGTATAGTGTGGATCCCCGTGCTCGCACTCCCAGTACATCATTCCAGACGCAGTCGTGGTGTGTACTCCAATCATTAGATCTCCGCATTGGCAGTTCGAGAAGGTCCCTGTGATGACTGCCGAGCTCTCTGGGGGATATGTGACACTGTGGTGCGTTAGCATACGCGATTATGATGACTGATTGTTACACCTACGTTGTCAAAGAGCAGGTGTCCCAATTAATTGTCGAGGCTTTCGATGTTATGGTAGAAGGCGGGGAGGTTGTCATCGGGGGCGATGCTGTAGTAGGAGTCCCCCCTGAAGAAGATATGTCTGATGAGAGCCCAATTGAAGTTTCAGATGCAGTATTAGAATTGTTGCCACCGGAATTCTTTCTTCCTGGCCGACTGAAAGTGGTGGGCAATACTTTGCATTCGCCAATCTTTGTGGTGGACATGGTCGTAGATCCTGGGGCGCATGTAGAGACAGTTCTGCAAACTTCGGTAGTTATGGTCGTCGAGCTGCTTCCACTGGGTAGAGTAGAGATGGTAGCCAGTTGAGTGCAATATCGGACCATGGACGCGGTACAGCTTGAGCTAGACGCTGATTGTGAAGAGGACGGCGTTGTGTGCGAAGGCGACTCTACATTGGTGGATGAAGGGGTCGTTGGAGAATCGGTAGGGGTCGGTTCTTGGGGAGGAGGTGTGGTAGGGGGATTGGGAGAGGGATAGCCGCCACCGCCACCGCCTCCATTATGATCAGCTGGACAGATGAGGGGAACCAAGCAGCCTGGATCGCAAAGAGGGCCTGTACATCCCCAAGCAATCGTAGGTTTTCCGTCGACCTTGACCGGAGTCGGGGTCCATTTCACACCTGATCAAACATTAGTACACAAGTATTTCGAATCCTCAAAAAAAGGCCAACTTACTCGTAGTAGATTTCTTGTCTGAAGCAGTCACAGGTATTATGATAAACCCTGGAAAGGCACTTGACGAAGAAGATACAGTTGATGAACCACTTCCAGTGATGTGGGAAGTAATTGAGTCCTGAGAAGTAATTGAACTCGGAGGAGTTACTGTATGCTGGGCCGTCTCTGAAGGATGGGAGTTACCTGCGGAACCTGAATTCCCAGGGTTTGATTGGTGATTTGTCTCGCTCCCAGTAAGATGTGTGGAAGATACGTCCGATGACACTATCACGGGCGGTGTAGGTGTTGGTACGCTCCCATTATTGCTTGATGCTGATGAGCTGATTGACGATGAAGTTATTGACAGAGACGTTGTATCCCCTATAGAGGTGACTGAGGGTTCGCTGCATAGGCACGTATACGCAATGCTGGGGACCGTTCCAATTGCTGAGTGAGAGATAGCTGTGGAGGCTATGTTTCCAGAGCCTGTTTGTATGACTGAATAATTACCGAGACCAGAAGTCGACTGGTGACTTGTCTCGAATCCAGTGCCATGAACCGTATCGCTGCAGAGACACGTATGAGCAATACTTGGCACCGTTGCCCGAGGTAATAAATTATTGCCTGAGCTCAGTGACGAGATCCCATGGGAAAATAATGAGAACATGATGGCACATTACAGAGCGTCAAAATAGGGACAATATCAATGCAGGCCTGGAGCCAAGTATGTATGTGAACGCGAATTCGTGAATGAATGGGTAGTGCAAGGAAATAAAAAAAAAAAGACAACACTTGAGGGGTATATGTTGCAATTGGCTCGAAAAGAATGCGAAAGCCGTTCATGGAATTAAGTACCTTCTACAGGGCATGATATCCCTGAGCAACAAGGTGCAAGACGATTTTTTATGACACATTGCATTTTAGGACTAGCGCAAATCCATGATACATCATACTCTTATTTAAGCGATAACCAACACATCTGCTAGAGCCACCACGACTAGTCAGAGTGGGGCGGATAATTCCACTCCAACAAAAAGTTTGTTTCAAGTTTAAGCATGCTTTAGGCTTTCCATAGCTCAATTTTCTAAATTAGACTCTCATCCCAGAGTAGTTGTCGGTGCGAGACTAGAAACGGGTCGTCAGCCTGGAGGTTTTGATTCCAAACCGCTGCCTTTAGCTCGGGTTGGAAATGATCGAATAGAGCAACGTGATCTCGGTAGCCTTGTTCCTTGGCAGAATGCCAAACAAACTCCGCCTCTTTATTGTGGATCTGCTGATAACAACGCCTGATCGTAGCCCAAATCTCCTTTTCAATCAAAATCCTGAGAGCTGGTCGCCGAAAGCGGATCAGTTGGAATTTTTCGTCTCCTTCATCGTGTATGGGAGGAGGAAGGTGCTCATCTCCCACCCGTTGTCTGAGTATAGATATTTCATAGACCCAATATAAATGCTGAAGCGTCATGGCTTCGAGTCGGCACTTTCGTTGGCTTGAATCAAGATGCATGAGACTCCACATATTGTAATATGACATAGTGAATCTTCGACGTTCAGTTGGTGTCAAATGAGGTGGATGCTTTGGTGTGCCATAGAACTCGTTGGCGCGGAAATAAACTATTCACAACTTAGCTGAGGCAAAGATGACATGCCCACGCACAATACCCTTAACCTTGCGGACTATTTTCCTTTCGAACTCTTCAAGAGAGCTGTCTACAACTCGAGCATTCCGTAGCATCCGTATTACATCAGCTATGGTAATGATGGAGCTGTTGGAAGGATCGCCAATTTGATCGCGAAGGTGCCTCTGCGCAGAGATGTCGCAAGGCACACCGGGAACATTGTTGACAATCGCAGTTGTGTTCGTTGACAAGACACGCCTGATTTGACGACAGGTGGCTGCAAATCGAACAACATCTTGTAGCGAGGGGAGCCGAAAAAAGATTTCGCAAAGTAGCTCCACCGGGAGGTTCTGCAAGGGTCCTAGTCTTGCCATTCGTTAGGCTGTTACATATCTTCTCGCGAAATGTGCAGTAGTTATCAAGCCTTAGACCCACCTTTGAGCATCCATCTGGTCGATCGTTCAATCTTATATCGTTCCTCAATTGCTCAGACAGATTATTTGTGCACCGTGGAGTCTTTGTGAGAGCTGCACCGCAATGTGCGAAATCGGGCCGTATGTTAGAATCTTCGTTGTTGGCGCGAGGTTGTTTTTGCGAGTTGGAGTTTAGGGTGGCCGCTACTTGCCGGCCCGGCTGTGCATTTTGTATAAGGAGTGGCCAAACAAGCCCCCAATCATCACGCCAACCCGCTGTCGCTTAATAATTACAACCATCTAATATTGTCGCGCATGGATCATGTCGGATCATTACAACTTGACCCCTAGTCCAGGGAAACTATTTGCGTGTAATCCTAATTCCTTGTCGATCCGTGCTAATTTCAGATTTATGTGTCCTCCGTTGTAAGGAGAACCAAGGATGATGTTATGTACGTCAACTAAGGCTTTTGTCTGATGAAACTAGATTGGTCCCGCGCAGTCTCTTTTCTATCTACGCAGCCTCCTTCAATTCCTAGGTCCATTGACAAATCTCAAGATATTCATTTCTACCATTCGTAATTACCCTGCTCTGATTATGATCTCAAAACGGTATTCTACTGGTTTCTCGAGCCTTTTCAAGGCTGCAGTCTTTGTTCTGTTGATTATTTCGCTATCGAGTCTTCGTTCCAGCGGAACTTCTACCGGCGTTCCTACACGCGGCGCCCCTGTTACTCATTCAAGGCATGCATTGCAAAAGAGAGAAGCCAAGATAAACACATTTGCCGGTATAGGTTTCGAGTTCGAGACCGGCCAAATTCAATTTTGGAGGTCGGATTGCTCCTTCGAAGATACGGGAGCGTCGAAGAGAAAACCAGTTGAGGGCAGACAAGGCGATGATTGGGATCTCACTGCCGATCGGCTAGAGGCTGGTGTTATGACCGCCGAGTATGTCCTCGACGGAACTAAGATTGGAATTGGATCCGGGAGAGCAGCGGAGGCGGGCGCAGAAGTAGCAAAGGATCTCGTAAGTGCTTACATAGTACTAGATCAGTTTCTCCCCACGTGTTGATTGTCATGGACAGATCGCCTGGGACCCAGGTCACAATGCTCCGGATGGTAAGAACAAGATCAGCATCATTGGGGGTGCAGCAAACTGCAATCCGTGGGATATAGCATTACCAGAAGAGCAAGGGAGCGCATCTTGCGTCAGCTTTGCACGTCAGGTCACTGCTCCTATGCCTCTAGAGGGCATCTTCAATATCATGAAAGAAGCAACGACTTCAACAAACGACAATCCACTTCTACCAACCAGCGCGAGAGTACGTGGTCAGAGGATGCAATTAGTCACGAAAGGCTTCTTCCAGTCAAGCCCTGGCGGTATCGCGCAAGATGATGCTACTGAGGATATCCTTGGGTTTTTCTCGGTGGTCTTGTCATACGCCAAAAGCGCCGACCGCGCCTCGTCGACCCAGAGTCCCAAGCATCTGATTTCCATTATGCCGCGAACCTCATTTCCAACTCTTTACGATGAAATCAAGAAACTGATCAAGAGTGGCAATCTTTGGGATATCGTGAGGGTTTTGGCATGTTACAAAGTCGACGGAGACGATGTTGCGTTAGTTCCCCCGCATTGAACTGACGAGTACCCCGCTAATCGAAGCACAGGATCGATACCGAATTCTGTGGCGGTGAAAAGGCTAAACCAGAACCCGGTACAAAGTTAGACGGAACAAAGTTTACACTGCAGGCAGAAGACGAGGATGAAAACGTCATAGATGAGGATAGTTTCACCGTCAAAGAATGGATAGAAAGCATTGAGACTCCTGATGCTGACGGCAAAGATCGTCTCACTGCTGGAGACGAGAAGATTTTTTCGAAGTCAATTGGTGGTCTAGGGGCAGTCCTTGAGTATATATTTGGCAAGGACCGTGCCGTTCCACTCTGGGAATTCAGACGCGTCGGCTCCTCATCTGCAGAGACAATGCGAGCAGATATACAGAAGGCAGATGACAAGGTCAAAGCGTACCACCAGACGTACGCGGATGCTCTACATTAAGTTATTTACTATCTCTATATTGTCCAACTTTGCGTATCAAAGTCTAATTCTTTTTATCGGGCGACATAAACTAAAGTCAATTGGGTGTTAGGAACGGTGAATTTGATATCCAGGAATTAAACAATAGATTCAAGGCAGATTTAGACTTAGGTTATAGCCTCTTATACCTAATCTTAACGAACATTCTCTGAGAATTATATTATGTTCTAATCATAGCCTAACAGGACAGATACTTAATGACAAGTTCGCTCTTGTTCAAGATGTGCTCGTCTCGGACAGGCATTGCGGCAATTTTCAATCTTTGTGGAATGGTGCTAGCCATCGAGAATTGAAGAATTCAAAGCCTTGGAACTCCACATTCTTGACAAGAATCGGACTCAGCATTCTCAACTAGAATACACATCATGGCCTCTCTCCTAGTTATAAGGAGTCATCTCTCAAGTTCTCGAGTTTGAGGAAGAAGAATCTTGGCCTCCCCTATTCAGATGCAGAGAAAGCGAAGCTCAATCTAAAGGCAGACCATGAGGTGCTATCAATGTTCTCTCGCCTTGCGAACCAACCTAAACTGCGCTTCGAACCGGAAACTGGAGAGCCGCTTCGACTAGGCAGATTCATTGTGCCCTCGACCTTCATGCAAAAGGGAAACATCGCATTTGCGGGCATGGTCTCCTCGGTCAGCACAGCGACGTGTGCTAGCAATACTGCGCTCTAGATTTCTACATTTCTCGGCGGAAGGTTTGAGCAGGATGCGAAAACGCTAGATGAGATGAGTTGATGAAATCATGCTCCATACCCAATGGGGCAAATGGCGTTACGATTGTGGATATGGCGCTAGCCTTCCGGACTTCGTATTTGAGCATCTGCATATTTCGATGTGCTTTTGAATAACTTGAAACTCGAGACACGTCACCAAAACGGCATCTGGGTGGATCTCAACCCAAGATATCACGAAAGCCCGGTGCAAGAATGGATGGCAAAGCAAGATCAGGCCAGAGGCGAGAAGATTGAACCTTGATGTTCTTCTAAATGAACTAATCATTAATTCTTATGCCTTACAATGAGATTGATGATCTTCAGCGTGTTTTAATCTCGATTTTCTTGATCATCACGTTCCCTGTGCTTGTAAGACGTGTCGGGATACTAAATCATTTGGAAAGATTCAATTTGGTCCCCTTGTGCTATGCAAAGTCTACGCTCCATGGAACACTTAGCTAAGCCCTACATGTGAAATTAAGTCGTATGTCTCCCAAACTTCTCATGATCGAGAACACTCGAATCGTCTACGGAATACTCCGTAATGCATAGTAGGCGGCCATAATGCTCATCGGACCGATCTCGTCTAGGTATCCTTGTCATCAATAGCCGACTGAAACGGTCGGGTATCATCCCACAACTTTCCCACCTTGCAGATGGAAACCCTCTAGAGCGGCTATCGCACCTAGCATACAAAATAGTACGTCGAACTTTTAACGCCAAGGCGAGGAATGCATCTCTACGGCAGGAGCATTATTTCCCTACTGTCGCGTTACCGATATGGACGTATCTGCGATTATGTCGGGTGTTGGACTACACCATGGGCCAATCACCAACCAGAAGTGTGAAATGTGATATAGGCTCGGAGGGAGACGAACTTTCAACTACCATGTTCATTAATTGGACCAATATGAACTCCCAGGCAGTGCAATTGGATACTTCAGCCGCGACTTAGACTGTGGATCCATGATCCATACCCTAGCATTCAAAAGAGCAACGTATGTGTTCTTGGTGATGTAGCTCATTCAGTATGGTAGAGGTTTTCAGATGCCTCGAATGTGTGCTAATAGAACAGATGATGACTCACCAGGTTCAAAGCGCATGCATGCAATTGAGGACGCAGCAGCATTCAGCATCCTTTTCAAAAAGACGTATTTAAATGGCCATGTACACGAGGCGCTCGAAGTTTACGAAAAGGTCCGACTACCGCGAGCCATTTGTGTCCAAGCTGCTGCCACCAAAGCACCGTACAACATCAATAAGAGAATCGGGTTCGCGGCTAATCAAGACAAGTGTTGGACTTATTCAGATGAGAAGGAGAAGGAGAAATGGACAATAGAAGAGATAAACGCGCATAACATGTACAAAGACCGAAGAAAAAATCGCCACTGTAGAAGGACGAAAGCATACGGACAGGTTTGTGTGTCGGTCTTCCTGTTGGCTTGAAAGTGCCAAATGGTATCACGATAACAGCGTAAACAGTAGATATTGCAAGTATTCGATAGAAATGTTCGATCTAAGGTTTAGTGTAGTCCAGTACTTTGACGAGACGACAAAAGGGGCACAAGACGTAGACAATACTACGTCAATGCTCGGAGCTGTAGAATGGTAGTACTCTAACCCAATCGTTGAAGTTCTCAATGTCTCTTCCACACTCATCAAATAGTAGCCGTTGGACAACATGTAGAAACAACACGTCGTGACCGCAGCGAGGAGGGCCAAGATACGCCCAGACTGGTCAAGTCGGAATCCGGCAGCGAGGTTGACTGTTGATTAGCCGACACCGAAGGCTCGAGTTAGAGATGACGTACGCCGTAATCCCGCCCGCGCCATGTGGAGAATAGTCACGGCGGGAGACTTGGCAATCCACGGTGGAAGCGCTTGGCATCAATCCAACAGACAGCAAAAGTGCTGCGCGGATTTTGATTTCAGAAATAGTTCTGTTGATTATAAGGCAGATTCCATGCCTTGCCGAGACTCCAACGCGATGGTCCGATGTATCCACATTCTTGCGCCATTACTTCAAGCCTTCGTTGGCTGTGCAATCAAAGTACAAATGAGCTGTTTACGTACCTAAGTGTCAAGCATACTGCTCTCTTGTTTGATATTTCTTTTGATTTTTAGAGCTAGTAGCTCTGCCATCATGGCAGCACAGTACATCAAAAAGATTGGAGGTTGGCTCGCTCCACCCCCACAGAAGTCAGACGATGGTCGTGATCAATGGCCGTCGCGAACTGCATTCCTTCTTGCCGCCATGGGAGGATGTGCTGGACAAGGCAACCTGCTTCGATACCCATCCGTCGTATACAACAACTATGGTCTCCAATGGTTTATCCCGTACCTTCTCGCTGTATTTCTTATCGCTATCCCCGCGCTCATCCTCGAGATTTCTATTGGCCAGGCATACCGGGGAGGAACCGTTATTGCATTCAACAACGTCAACCGCAGATTGAAGGGAGTGGGCATGGGCCCTGTCATTGTCAGTTTTCTCGTCGTCCAATACTTCACCGTCAACCTAGCCTGGATCATGAATTACTTCCGCTGGTCATTTACAAGCCCACTGCCATGGGAGAACCGCATTGAAGACTTCTACTGGAATGACATCATCCACAATGCCGACGTTGTCGAAGGTAGCTTGACTCCCGATGGGAGTTCCGTGGCCCAGTATCAGCGGTATCCTAATACTGCCGTCATCGGAGAGACGGTTGGATGGAGCATCTTCATATGGTTCTTAATATGGGTGTCCATCTTCCGAGGAGTCGGTCTTACCGGGCGGGTTGTGTACTTCACCATGGGCCTACCAATCGTATCGACCATCATCTTCGTCGGCCGATCACTCTCTCTTCCTAATGCTAGCGAAGGTGTCAAGCTCCTATGGGCAACCTGGAGAAGTGATCAACTCGCATCAGGAACTGTTTGGCAGACCGCAGTTGGACAGGTCTTCTTTTCCACGGGTATCGGGTTTGGCTACTTTACAAGCTATGCAAGCTACAACCAGAAGCATTCAAACGCGGTGATGGATGCACTTCTCATCTGCGGCAGCAATGTTCTTTTCGAAAATTTTGCTGCGTTTGCAGTGTTTGGTGTTGTAGGATATTTACGCAGGTGGCCACAGGACGGCGTTAGACTCGGAGCATTTGTTGTAGGCTTCTTGACACTACCGGAAGCTGTGCTGCAAATGCCTGGTGCAAACTGGTGGGCCATTCTCCTATTTTTCACCCTCGTTGTCCTTGGATTCAGCTCAGCCTTTGTCATGTTGGATGTCGTTGTTACGCTGGTATGTGATTCGGGTCTGAAAGTGTCGCGCCCCGTCGTCGTCACGGTGCTTACAGTGGTGTCATTCCTCCTGTGTATTCCATATTGCACGGAATTTGGATATTATCTACTGGATGGTATTGATAGGTGGGTAAATAATGTTGCTCTCATATTCGTAGTCTGGAGCGAGGTTGTAAGCTCCACGACTGTGTACCGCTGGACCGACATCGTCGATCAACTCGGTCTCCCCGCGTTTCTAGTCTATAACGTTGGATACTTTGGAGGACAGCTATTTGGAATCGTGCTCGCCCACGGCATAAATGACCCCGGAGCCGGAGCAGGCGCTGGAATCGGCTTCTGGGTCGCTTGCTCTCTCGTCGCCATTTTTATAGCGCGGACGCCGGACATAACAGCACCCAGTTTTTGGAACAGCAGCACTTTACTAAGGAAGTTCTGGCTTCTTGCATTTTACTCGGTGGGTCTATCTGCCTCGAATAACATCATTATCGATCTATGGCTAACAGCTAAACTGTAGGGCAATCAACTTCGCCGTGATCTGAACGTCATTGTAGGCACGGGTAATAACTGGAAAATCCCCGCTTTTCTCCCCTTTCTCCTTCGCTACATCAGCGGACCGGTGCTTGCAATCATCTTCTCCTTTGCATATCCCGAGTTTCACACTCTGCGTTATGACCCAATGATGATTGCAGGTTTTATTGTGGCGAACCTCACGATGCTCGCCATTATTCTAGGGTTCGCGATGCCGAAGTATTACGACACTTTCATTCCGCTCGATAGGAGAGGCGAAGGCACAGGGGCAACGGTTGCATTGGAGACAAAAGGAGAGCTTGAAGGTCAACAGATGGACGATACTGATAAAGCAGAAGTTGGGGAGGCAGGATTGGCATATTCATCAATGTCGCATCGGACGGGATACAAATCCAATCAAGAATCAGGGGAAAAACACGGAGAGTCCAATGATTGAGGGAAATTGGGCCCAACGTCTGGATGGCCCATGAAGTCGCTACTAGGATGGCTTCTTATACGCTATAGGGTAGACTATGGAATATCACCTGCATAAGATTTACCAAGACCTCAAATTCGCTCTTGAGCTATGACGTCTATAAAAACTGCTTTAGAATCTATCTGTCATTACACCTCTTCATCATCTAAGCAATTTGGATGTACTAGTTGCGGTTAATGTCGCATGCTTGTCCATACCTTTGGGTCGAAAATATGGTTAAACTCCGATCTCTTTGGCATTGACACTTGAATCTTGTCAGAAGCCTAAGCCATTTTGAAGCCCCTTTTGTGTGGAATCATGTCTGATATATACATTAATTTTAACGAGTTGCTGCGTTCTTGATTGTCGCACGTGGTCTGCCTTCACACCAGTCTCCAGAATCATGGCATTTACGACGTATTCATATCCTAGCTTTAATGATGGCAGCATTAGATAGATATGCACAGCAAAAGGTTTTCAGGAGTTGAACTAAAACACTACTCCGAAAAGTCTATGAGACAAGTGAGTTTGATGAAAATTGAGCGTCACGTCAATGCTGACATGCACCAGCTTATGCTAAACATGGCATATCGTAGGGTGACCTGACTCTGACCGCTACAAGTCAAGAGTTCGGCAAAGAATGTTCTCGGTGCCAACACAGATGACTAAATGGAGATGGCAAGAATCAACGAACTCGTCAAATAAAGCGCACGAGTGCTACACCACACAGTCAATATCTACCTTTATGTAGTATCACTACGTGGAGCATTTCTGCCAATCATAGCTGAATCCTTGCTGCACTCCGTAGTTGTGTACGCCTGCCTCGTCCTTGACCAGCGCCTCCCCCTGCACCGTGCCTTTTGCACCCTCTTTGGCGCTGGTGAGGTAGAGATCGGTTCGGTACTTGATGGTCGCTTTCCCACACTCGGGAACTGGTTGAGGCTTTGTGGCGGGAGTAGCGGGCGAATTAAGTGTTTCTTCGTAGGGTACTTGTTTGTAGGGTCCCTTGTACGTGATCGTGTCGACGACCTAGAAAGGAAGAATGAGCGCGCGGTGTAGTAAGCCGAGAATGTTGAAGGGTAATCAATCGTGGTAGAAGAGCGGGGGAAACATTACCTCGTCGTCATCTTCGAGGTAATAGGTGAATTTCCAATTCGCCGTGACCCCACCATCCAAGTCATATGTACTCGAAATCCTTGTTCCATTCTTGTGCAGTCGCAATTGGTAGTCTGCGGCGGGCTTGTAAGACTCAGATCCGTCGTATTCTACGTACTTTACTGTGGTCTCGCACCACACATGGGCGTCCGTGTTCTTCGCATCTACGCTAGCCTTGAGGAACGGATACGCGACGTGCCAGTAGTATATTTCGGAGCCGTCCACCGTATTCATGCCGTAAGTAGTTCGTGTGTCGAAGCTTCCATCGCTCTTCTGGGGACATCCAGGGCCGCGTAGTGATGTAATTGTAAAGTTCCAGCTCTTGGGCAAGATGCGGATCGGGTCAGCGTCTGGAGTTGGAAAAGCGACAGCCGCGCCGGCGAGAGCAAGTAGGGTAGCAATGGATGATCTCATGATGTAGAGACTATGATTTGCGCTTCGTACTTTGTGTAAACTCAAGACCTTTGTTTAGAAATCATATCCGACATTCGAACGAGCTGAATGTTTATGTCTTTATAGTTAGTCATGTTGAATTAATAGTCTAGTTTGAGATGATAGTGATATCCCGTTGTAATCTGCAAGCAGTTTTCGGCGGTGCCTTGACAAATCGCAAATTGTATTTTACCCGACAATTCATTTAAGAATATTCACGGGCGTAATTATAGCTTCATGCTGTTCTGATGCCCAAGAGTGACGCTGAGGATAACGGTAGCAGGTATGTAATCAATATAGGCGATATTGGCGAAGTGAGACAAATACCATGATGTGAAAGTAGGTAATTATGAGTTGGGGCCACAGACATCATCTTCGTATTCTGAAGAAAGCCGACTCGTCCATCCTTGTTCCACAGCGTCAGCAGACTCGTGCGAGATCGTTTCCCGGATTTCCTATTCCACTACAACGAGATCATGCTCCAAGAGCCAATATACACTGAGACAGGACACCATCCTACTTGGCATGCTTTCAAGTGTTAATCTAAGAGTAGCATAGGCGAAGCGATCAGGCTTTGCTTCTGCGGCGTAAAGCGTTCACGCCTTACTATATGATGCACTAGACTCGCATCCAAGACCGATTTACTTAGGCAGGTTATCGGAGAGGACGGTCCGGTTCGCTTGAACCGGTAATCCGGGTCTACTTTGAGACGCCCGAGTATCTATACCCTTCACAATCCAGCTAAAGCCCAATCAGGCCAGACCTCGTCTTCTCGTGGCGTTGATGCAAGGTTCCGATCGTGAATATGCTCTTCTAGGGGCAAATTTTGGAGTTGACTTCTGTTTCCCATATTTACACCACGTCTCTGGATAGTGCGGGCGTAGGCCATAGACTCTCTCCTCCACTCCTGCTTGCTCACGATGCCACCGAGCATGTCGGCAAGTATCATCGCATCGAAAGCAGCCTGGCTGGTGCTTGCTACGGTGTGCGGTCGAAAGCCAGCAAGTGCGTCACCAATGAGAACAACTTTCCCGTTCATGAACTCATTGGTCGATGAAATGACATCGGTGATGGCCTGCACGAACGGCTTCTTGGTTGCCCGCACAATCTCAGCAAACTGCGGGGGAAGTTTCTCCTCCGCAATGACCCGTTGTTTCTCCCAGGCCGCTGGGTCCGTCTTGCCGGGTGGCATTGTGATCCGGTGTCTCCGACCGTGCACATCCGTCATCAGCTCTGCCAGTTGCTCGGAAGGTTCGTCCAAAGATTTGGACGGGAAGTTGGTGTAGTATACAAAATTAATGAGGCGCTTGCCAGGTTCAAGGGTGCCATTCTCGCCTGGGATCAGGTAGGCCAGGATTTGGATGCCGCGTGTATGGAAGAAGGTGAAGCGCTCGCTGAAGGCTTCTCGCGTCTGCGGGCTGACATCGCTCTCGGGCACTGTGCCACGCAGGGCAACATAGCCAGCATAGGTGCGCTGGACATCAGGCTGAAAAATAGATCGGATCGTCGAGCTAGGTCCGTCCGCTCCGACTACGAAGTCTGCTTCCAGGGAACATTCTTCGCCGCTGGCAGTGGTGCAAGACAATCTGACTTTGTCACCCGCCTCCTCGATGGCGGTCACCTTTCGGTCATGGAGATGGCGCACTTCGCCCTCACCTTCTCGCTGCGGCGGCACCTCGCAATACGTGCTTTCAACGCCATCGACATTGGCACGCAAAACGTAGTAGACGAGATCCCAGCTCGTCATGTTCTGCACCATGTCCTCCTTGTGAACGATGTCGCCACGGCGGTTGAGATACTGCCGGCGCTGCGACGACACAGCAAGGCCGCGGCTGCTGCTGACATAGCGCTTGAAGAAGGCGAGCGTGTCGCCGCCAGCTACTATACCCGCGCCCTGGTTGTGGAGGAGCGGTGTTGCATTGCGCTCGAGGATGGTGATGCGATGGCGCTGGGGCAGCGACTTGAGAGCGAGCGCCGTGCAGAGGCCGCCGAGCGAGCCGCCGACGATGACGATGTCGAGCGACCTGTTGGTTGCGCACGGGAAGTCCGCAGAAGGCATGATCACTGCGGATATCAAGCATCGATGGCATGCTCTAGCACATAAATCCGATGAGGCGGGCTCTCTTCCGCAAGATGACGCGCTCACAGCGGAACACCGCCGATCCCCGCAGACTGGACCCCGTATACTTGTATGCGCACCCTTTCACTTCACGCTCACCTCGCGGCGCCGGCCAAGCTTACTAACGGACCAGCACACAATTGCCGACGGCAACATCGTCTTTGCCATGATCCTCCTCCGCTGCCCTCCGCATCCAGAATGGGCGAAGTGCATGGTGGGGCAATGACCGCCAACGACCGAGGACTCGTTGCGGTACGACTGCGTGATTCTGGCCACGGAGAAGATTTCACTGACGCCCACTTCAGATCACGGGAGCAAACGGCACCATTGGATATGCCACCGTAATCCGTGCACTGCGAGATGGGTACCACGTGCGCTGCATTGTCCGTGGTGAGGATGCCGTTTCGACTGTCCAGGCAGGCCCGTCCATCCAGCAGTATGCGAACCGCATCGACTACGCCCTCGTGCCCGATAACACGGTGGTTGGCGCCTATGATTCTACACTGCAGGGAGTTGACTATGTAATTCACATAGCTGGCGTCTGGCCACAGCCTGTAAGTGTGAGTTGACCTGGATCGGTGAAGAGACTGACCGAAAAGAACTATGATCCGGACACCGACATTTACAACCCCTTTGTCAAGTCTATGCATAATATCCTCTCAGCAGCAACTAGGGCAGGAAGCGTCCGCCGCATTATCTTCACGCAAGCTGGCGCGGCCCTTGTCAATCCGGATGATGGTGACACGCTGGGCACTGCCATGTCCAAACCTCTCAACGGTATATCTCCGACCATAGCAAAGGCACCCATTTATATCTCGCACTGACAATCTGGTAATAAGAGTTTGTCCCAGTAGACCCTCAGTCAGTCTGCTTACGCCCTCCCCTTGCTTCTCCACACCACGCATACTGCGGCGCAAAGGCCCATTGCATGTCCTATCTTAAATCACTCCGCGCCTCAGGCAGCCTTCCTTACTCGGTCGTACAAGTCATCCCAGGAACGGTGATTGGACCTTCTGAGCTCCTCGACAGCGCGCCGAAAGCCTTAAGTAAACTGGACCGCATGTCACGCGCCTTGCTCTTCAGCGAAGGGAAGCCACGCTACGCTTTCGGGTTCGTTCACGTAGAAGATTGCGCTGCTGTTCACATAGCGGCACTGAATGAATCAGTCGTGCATGATAAAAGCATCCCAGATTGGTTCATTGCGGCTGCCACCATTGAAGGTGGACAAAATGGTAAAGATATGTGGAAAGAGGTTGCCGAAGATTTAGAGAATGAATTCAAGGGCGAGATAGAAAAGGGCATTTTCAAGATAGGACGAGAGTGTATTCCCATCAATATGCCCTTTCATGTCGACTCGAGGTTGACCGAGAGGATATTACTTGGAGAAGTCCATTTCAAGACATTTGCTGAATGTGTCAAAGATGTCGGGAAATGGTACAAGAAACTTCTAGACGGAGGTGCGGAGAAGTAGAGGTTGAGCTAGGTCGAAGTCCTTGCAGGGACTATAGAGCTCTAAAGCTGGTGGCTTTTGTGTGGTTTGGGACTTTCGGTAATTAGTCTTGCAGAATTACACAGGATCTTTCTACAGAAATGCGTTTAGTCTCTCGAAAGGCTGCAAACCACGTCAGCCCGCCTCGGAGGGATTGGGCGGGTTGGGCGGCCGCCGGCCACCACATTTGTCAGCACGTCGTTAGTGTCGAGCGGCCAATATCCCGACAAGGCGTGGAGTTTCTCCGTATGCAATGGCGTCCTACTCGAAAGAACTGCATTTACACAGGAGAAGCATCTCACTCACGCATGAGGATTCATACCATGTAGCGTGCTTCTGACCACGCCTTACCGAAACCATCAAAGGGCTTGTCGTCAACAGCGGAAAGGCACCACCAGCCTCATGCTAGTTTGAGAAAGTGGCCATACAGGAAGGCTTTCATCTCCACAATATTAACGCAACTTGCGGTTCGATGAATCCGTCCGACGCCATGCTGCTGCTTAACTCCGTGTATTCAGGCAAGGCTCTCTTCGATAGAAGAAAAAAGTACAAATACGCTACTAGTCCACTTCACTAGACATACAAAAGACCAGCAGATTCATCCATTACTATTCTCTTTTGGCCAGCCCTCAAATAATACCATGAAAGCAGTCAAGATTCTGGGCCAGGGTAAGGCAGCGTTGGTGAATGATGCTGTAAAACCCAAGCTCCCCTCGGAGAAATACCTCCTCGTCAAAATCATTGCCGTAGCGCTCAATCCCACCGATTGGAAGCACATCGATTATGGATATCCAGCTACTGTCGGCTGCGACTTTTCCGGTATAGTCATCGATGTGGGCTCCGACATCCGCCGGCCGTTCAAGAAGGGCGATCGCGTGTTTGGCTTCGTGCATGGTTCGAACAAAGTCAAGCCGGACAATGGCTCCTTCGCAGAGTTTGTGGTGGCTAAAGGGGATTTGGTGAGTCTAACAGCCAAGTATCACCGTTTGCACTACCCTCTAGAGACTGCTAACTATATGACCGTTTGTAGATAATGCATATCCCGGATGGTATGAGCTTCGAGGAGGCTGCCAGTCTTCCCGTTGGGGCTGAGACGGTAGGGCAAGGGATGTATCAGCAAATGAAGCTGCCATGGCCTAACGCGCCTTTAATCGAGAGGAAGCCGATCTTGATCTGGGGTGGAAGTTCGGCGACAGGGGCGCTTGCTATACAATTTGCCAAGTTGTAAGTGTTGACCAAATCTACCTTTGCTATGGGGTCAGCTTTCTCATACGTCATAGATCCGGCTTCGAAGTCATTACCACTTGCTCGCCGCACAATTTCGAGTATGTGAAGTCTCTCGGCGCAGATGCAGTCTTCGATTCGCGCGCGCCGGATGTTGGCGCCGAAATCCGTGCGTACACCAAGGACAAGCTATACGCCGCCTTTGATACCATCGGGGAACACGGCAGCCCAGAGGCTTGCGCCTTGGCTCTTGCTTCATCAGCCCCACCAGGCCAGAAGCTGCAGTACGGTGTTATTCTGTACATCCCGGGCTCGAAATCGCCTCGTGACGATGTCGAGCTTACTCGTTCGGTCGGATATACATCCTTTGGTGAAGCCTTTGAGATTGCAGGTTGGTCATTTCCAGCACAGCCTGACCACTTTGACTTCATGGTGTCATGGACAAGTCTATTGGAGAGACTTGTAAAGGAGGGAAAGGTAAAGCCGCATAGGCTGGAGGTGAAGGATGGAGGTCTGGATGCGATCCTGGGGGGCCTGGAAGATATGAAGAAGGGAAGCATCAGCGGCTTCAAGTGGGTGTATCGTATCGCGGATGCATAGGGGAAATTCCTCCCAGTGGCATCTAGGGAGGATCCAAGACGCATTCTTCGTAAAGAAGATAGTTATTGAGCATGGGGCTGCATTGACGAGTGGCCTGAGATGAAACTGCAATGCGACCAAGCTTCAATCCGACCGTGGTGATGAATATTCTCGCTCTAGATAAGTCAATCGTGATGCCCGGTCCTGGTGTTTAGCCATACCGTTGTCATACATGATAGACTGGGCCAGGTCGTCAAGGGGTAACTTGCCACCTTAGAACATATCGATCCAAGAAAGTAAGTCCCGGAGATCGTCTACCCTCTCGTCAGTAGTGCCCAAGCGGACAAGAAGGGCAAATTCTGCAGAGTTTTCCTCAAGAATAACGTACAACAAAGCTTCTCAAGCTGATCTCGAGAGACTAGAATCATGATGGCAAATTCACTGCTGCAGATGGCGTCGGGGCGACTGGTGAAGGTCGACTGCGGCGGTCCTTGTATGCAAAAGGATAGAGGAAGCAGTACCCGTTGTGATTTGCGCTAAGGCACAGCGTTGTCTCGTCGAGAGCTCAATGCAGACAGTTTTTCGTCGATCAGCCAGCTTCCTGTTCTAGTATACCGACTGGACATAATAGCTCACAGTCAGCTGCGGAGACGGTACGCCTAGGCCAATCGGCAGCAACCGAGAACCACGGCCACGTCGGCGACCAGAACTGCACAGTCCAGGATCCAGAAATCGCCGCTTACTGTGGGTTGCCGAAGAGCCGCATGGCAGCTGGAGCTGAGGACGAAGGGCACGAGCAGGGCGGTGGAGAGCTGGCAAGCTGGATGTGCTGGAGTCGTACCAGCAAATTTCGGGGGCGGCAGGGAGCGCCTTGCCTCTCTGAGCCTAGCGCATGGGCTCAGACCGCTCAACCCTCAACACCAAGGCTTCACCCTTACCAAACAACTTCGACCCCGTCCCTAGCGCGCTAGAGTGAGGCATTGCTCCATCTTCGTTGGTGCGCCATGCGGTGATTGCTGACGGAGTAAACAAATGCTGGCTCAATGCTCCCAGACCCGTCACAAGCTGCTACCTAACCGCTCGCTAATCTCAGCTCAATCCCTCCGCAAGTTATGATTGCAAGGATTAATCTAAAAAGCTCTTCATGTCACCGCTCTTACGATCAACCGTGCATTAGTCGGCGAGGTTGGGACAGGCGAGCATCTCATCGTACAGGGTCCAGCACAGCGCAGCTGGTTGTGAATAGACCAAATCTACGCCGATTCATGCATCTCTCAATGACTTCACATACTCGGGAAACGAAGACAAGATGCTTCGAACTGTTACTATTGGGGATATCTCGTATCAAATTGTGCGCTTCGATGGCCGTGAAAAGACGATTTACACCAGCGACCCAATCCCGGAGTACGTGACTAATTAGCCGTTACAGAACGTTTAAGAGCTACTGCAGGTCAAAACGAGTGGCTTTTCACAGTGAAGCTGAAGTTCAACGCTCTCTCTCGATAATGCCTCTGTCAGGTTACCTAAGCCGCACTCCGTCTCGTGTTCATCTCTAGTGTTCGGCGAGCTACTTCATGCAGGGAGGTTACGTTCCTGCATCACAGCCTCTTCTACTCGGTGCTACACTCTTCACGGTACAGGAAAAGCCCCTTGCTACAGCCCTGGTAGCGTGGCTCAGCTGTGTAGTTACCGTACTATTGCTTTTTCGAGTTCACCTCCGGCGCCGTGACATGGCGATGGATACACTGTGATGAAAGATATGGTATAAAAAGAGGCTGCTCCTTTGTGAGATAGCATATCACCACAGCAAAAACTCTACCACCATCAGCTCTAATAGGAACAGCTTTTTCATCCTTCCACTTTTTGGTTTACTTGCTTCTACTGCTTTATAACCCATTCATACAATCGCAATGAAGTTTACTACCTTCACCCTTTTCTCCGCCTCCGCCATTCTGGCTCCTGTTACCGCAGTACCTTCCTCCGACGCGACTTATAAGCTTAAAGTCGGCTCAACCAACCCCGAGCTCAAGGATGGCGTCCTCACCCTGAAAGACGAGTCACCTTCCAACACATCCCCCAATGCACTTGGTATATTCTCCTCGGGCGAGCCTCGCACGCCGTACACATTTACCTTCGGTCCTTCTTCCGCTTCTTCCAAGCTCTACGACATCGAGAGATCCGTCAGACAGACACATCTCATCGTCAGCGGAAATCCTATTGCGATGAACTTGCTTGACGTACCCATGGGTACCAATCCGAAGCTTGGAGCAAACGAAACGCAATACACAGGCAGATGGTTACTGTGGGAAAGTAATGGAAAGACGGAGCTGAGGCTTGCCGAGGGGCTAGAGGGGACCATGGTTGGTGCGGGTTCGTGGCGGGCATGCAAGGGCAATTCCGAGAGAGACTATGAGCTCTACTGGTTCGACGGTGAGTACCCTCCACTTTCGTGGTTCTCGCGATCAGATTCTGACTTTATCCAGGCCTTCACGCTCTCCAAGAAGTGGTCAAGGGCTGCGAATCCGTGAGTCTCTACATCGAAGAGGAAAAGGCTGGTGGAAGTACGTCGGGTGGACCGTTCATCACTGGCGTGCCTGCACCTTCCGAGACGGGCAGTGGATTCATCACAGGTGTGCCCGCTCCTACTGGGACATTCAGTGGATTCATCACTGGCGTGCCGGCACCGAGTGCGACAGGAACCTTTCTCCCGGGAGCCACCGGAGGAAACAAGACAAACACTAGCGCGACGCCTACGCCTGCTTCTTTCGAAGGGGCAGGACAGCGTGTTGTAGTGCCTGGAACTGTTCTGGCCGCGGTCCTCGGGGCTGCCGCTTGGCTGCTCTGATAGAACGGCGCAATCTTGCTATAAAGCCGCTTTGGGTCGCGCCGGTGCAACGTTTGGACTATTGCATCTTTTTTTTTCTATACTTGCTTTCTAGCTTTTCCGGCTTGATCCCTTTCAATCGTCAATTTTGGCAAGCAAGTTGTAATTGATAAGTATCCTGTACTAGAAGCTGTTATATTGAATTGAGTTTCCAGAATTTATCTGTGTGAGGCAAGGTGTTCAAATGTTTTTATTCATTTATACGTTCTATGTTCTTGATGGTCTAGCTTCAACTCCGATTCACCATTGAAAGCTTTCTTCGAGGTAATCCAAGCCGACGTGGCCGCGTCCAAGAAGCTCCACACACGCTTTTCTTGTTTCATCCGCCATGCCTCCGGGCCCGCAGGCTATGATAGCGAGTCTTTCATGCCCCGCTTCCTTTGCGGACTCTTCAGCCGCCATGCCGACATCTGGTCTACCAACCTCGATCTTGGCAACCCTAGCATTGCCCTCTTGTACAAGAAGGTCATCCTTAGCCTCATCATCTCGTGTGACGTGTACCACCAACCTCACTCTCTCATCTCTCATCATTCCTTCAAATTCGCGCAGAATTGAGGAAAGAAACGCGAGTTCACGCACTGCCCATACGATGCGGATATTTACCGCTACAGAAGCTGAAGAGAGAATATGGGAAAGATAGGAAAGTGGTACAGCAATCCCTGTTCCGCCGACCAAGAATAGTATATTAGGATACTCGTGAAGAGGAAGTGTTTGTCCATAAGGCCCTTCGACAATGACTCTGAGAGACGTTAGAGCTAGGGAAGCCTTGCGTGCAAGACGTGATGTGAAACCGTCATAGGGCCGGATCAGAAAAGTCAGAGAAGGGTCTGTACTATGAGCGCGACTAGATAGAAGTAAAGCATCGGATTCGGTGGAGTCGGTTGAATTAGTTCTCAGGAGTGGAACATCCGTTCTTCGGCATTTGCCGATAGGGTTCACGTACGCAAGCGTGAAAGGATGATTCTGATGGGCAAATAACAGATCATTTAGAAGGTAGATGTAGTAGTACGTTCCTGGTGCCGGGTTGTAGGAGCTTCGGTCAGAAGGTATGTCTAATCGAACCAGGTTCAAAGCTTCATCATAAGTTGCTGTAGCTTTGGTATTCCACCAACAGGGACTGAATATAAGGATCCGAAGGCCACGGAGGATGCGGTCAAAGATCCAGATGGCGAGGCAGGGATAGATGAAAATATTCCACTCGCCGCTTACGAAGATTTCGACGTGACTAGATGGAGGTCAGACCACTGTTTGTGAGCGGAAAAGGCCATACGAACTAGTACATCGTCAATAGAACGATGATAGAAAGAATAATGTGCGAAACAAGAAAAACCTCATAATGGCTACGACGCAGACCATATACGGAAAATGCAAGCAATGCACACATGCCAACAGTGGCCACTTCCCCATTCCAGAAGTAATGTTTGTGTAAATATTTCGAGAATAGACGCCACCCGCCACCTGAGACACTTTAGTCAACGGTCCATATTCGTAGGGTATGACTTACGTTCATGAATCATGACCGTGTACCCGACAGAATGCACTATTGCCTGCACCGTACTCACCCTAGCGACCCAACGATGGAAATTATTGAAGCTGCCAAAGCCCCATCCCGTCATCCACATCAAGACATTGTTTCTCGTCCCGAATAACCATATGAGAGGGAAGTTGGCGAGCGACAGAATGCCCGTACGGTCAGAGACAAAGCGCCATAATTGGATGCCCTCGTCTGGCCAATAGAGGTTGCCATGGGTAACACGGTAATTAGCGGTACAGAGGATGATATTCAGAAGGACGAAAGAGAAAATGGTAAGAGACTGAATGCGGGGAGGGACGGTGCACCAACCGAAGGGTCGAGCGCAGCGGTTATTGAAAGTTGCAGGTGTGGTGATATGGGCCTTCACGAAGGCAGATACTCGTCCGAGGATTCTAAGCTGTCTAGGAATTCGATTATTCGTGGCTCTAGGTATGAGGTGCCATTCTCGACCTCGGGTACTGCGTATGAGGCAAAGTAGACGGTTTCCAGCGCCGATGGCGATGACAACAGCCCAGAAGTAGTAGAGCACCCATCCATACAGGCGGTGGATGTCTTCCTCGAAGTAGGCGGCATCGAGTGTCGTAAACGCCCTATCGAAAAAAGCTTCAGTTGGAAGTACCACTTCGCCTTTGACTGGAAACGTAAGTGCCTCGTCGGCTGCCAACCGTGCAACCCGAGCCCTCCGTTCTGGGGTATATTCGGCTATGAGATGGAAGGGCGGCAACGAGACATTTGCTGTGCTCCAACAAGTCTCGTTCACACCCTGGAGCCATTCTTCTCTTCCAGGAAGGCTGCAATACTCATCGAGACAGAGATAGAGCGACGCCGCCCTCAATTTGCTTTGGCATGAGCGGACTTTCTTCGATCCGGATGCTGTATCGTTGAAATTCACATAGTTGATATTGAGCTCGCAGCCTGAGAAGCACCATTTTCCCGATCTCAGCGCAACGACTCCATGGCCGGCGAGGGTTGTCAGCAACAGGGGCAGGATTGAGGATGTGCGCATGCTCGTGGATGCGAGAGATGACGGAGCGACGCCGGAGATTGGCGGGTGAAAAATCTTATCAGATGACGCACGGGCCCGACCAGACCGTCACCCCGTCTCCGTCCGCATTGGGGGAAGCTCCTTGCCGACGTCGCTTTGTCCAAGACTTTCACGCACGGCCACTGACTACAGCTTTCTCTACTCTTGATAGCGTACTGATCTAGTACGGGCCCTCGGCGTTGACAGTGCTCCGTATCTATTCAACAGGCAGCCCCTCAGCTCCAACACATCTCCATTCCATGACCGATACCGCATCTCGCTCGCCACTCTTGGCGCTTCCGACTGAGATTCGTCTTCAAATCGCCGAGTATGTACTCACGCAGCAGGCGTTCACTGAGTTTGTGCTCGCATCGCACGCAAGGAGCGTGGAACACCCGCCTGTCTTACTCGTCAAATCCAACTATTCGGCAGCCTCACATCTCAGTATCCTTCTAGTCTGCCGCCAATTCAATCACGACTTCAAAACCTTGGCATATCGACTGACGACGTTCGTTGTTAACAATATGAAATCCAACCTGAGCTCGCTGCTCGTTCCCATCCGCCAGCACATCGAGAACCTCCGGAAGATCACTCTGCTCGCGGATGATGCTTGCTTTCGTCACGTGGTGCAATGGCACAAATTTCCATTCAACATCGAGCAATTGCGACTGGACAGGGTAACCATCGCGCTGCATGAGACCGTTAGATCTGTTCTTCTGAATTCATTCTTGATTGAGCTAGTTGCGCTCCTACGACGCCTAGAAAACGTCCGAGCTCTGGCGTTTATGCAGAATACATGGCCCCGGAATGGCTTTAGGAGATGGTACAACCGCCTGATAGGTTTAATGTTGAAGGAAGATCATCATCAACGGTATGACGCACCGAATTCTCCAGACATTGGAAAGACCTGGTGGGAGTGGGGAGACTTCGATCACTTGAAAGGTTGCTTTGAGCTTCATCCTATCCTACCGAGACCTATGGTGCCTGAACTCGCGTATATGGAAAACATTGCCCCGCTGGTGGGGAGACTCATGCTAGATATTGAGCGCGAGGATGAATATCTCGACGCAAGAGCATGACTTTGCGCTTTGAAACATTGCCGCTAGATGTTTCCAGACGAGGACGTTGCGCAATCATGCTGAGTTTATGCGACCATCGCAGCGTGTCTACGTAAATCTGGCTTATGAATTCCCTCATCGGCCGCTCGCGGCCTCAGTCGCCTTCAAAGCTCCTACAACTGCGAAACATATCAAAGGTGTAATGGCGTAGCTGATCTACGCTTCTATCAGCAAGATCAAATTTAGGCAGCTTAGAAGCTCACCGTCAACAATTTCGCCATGGCCATCTTCTCCGTCTCCGGGCTGTGATTGACGTCCGTGAGCGCGACTAGAATCATAGCAGGCGGGCCGGTGGGCATGAGCATCATGGCAAACCAAAGCATCGGGTCGTCACTCAGAAGACCTGTCTTGGTTGCGAGAGCCCAGATCAGGGGTATGCTTATTAATGGCCAGACAGCAAATCGGATGAGCGTGATGAAGGCGAGACTAGACGAAGGAACCACTCCACTCTCCTCGCCGGCTTTCATCTTGAGCAGGCTTTTGCTAAGCTTCACACCCACTACGATGATTTGCAAGGAGGCAAACAAATCACCAATGTTCTTGATGGAGGACGTGAGCCACGCATTCAGAAAGCCGCCGTTGACGCTATCGTTGAAGAAGCTTCGATGGAGGGGTGGAGTGAGGCCGATGATGGCGCCAATGGCGGCCCCCAGAAGAGGCGCATTAGCGAATTGTGAGGTGATGTCGAGAACATCACGAGCCCATGGTGGCAGCTTGCTAAACCAACGTTGCACCCTCTCGTAACCTCTCCGCCCTGCACCATTTGTACGTCGAACGAATCCATGTGGCAAAAGAGATGTTTCTTCGTCGATAAGGCTATCCGGACAGCGGTCCATACTCCTGTCTTCTGTAGTAGACTCCTCATTACCACAGCCCTCGTTATGCTCGCTCTCGTCTGGCTCATCTTCGTCATTTGGCCTTAGGAGCCTCGGTCCCAGGGCGAATGTTAGCGAATTGCTCACCATGGCATTTATCAGGAAGTACGACTCTGCGCGATCCAGCGCATCAGATGGAGAGTCACCATCTAATAATATCGAATTCAAAACACCCGCTGTGCTGAGAGATTGCATTAGCAACAGAGGTAGGCTCGTTGTGTTGTTAAATGCCACGGCCAGTTTAACCCAAGCGGGAAATTTAAAGACGCGACAAGCGACGACGCCGACAGCGAGGGAAAGGACCGTGTAGCTTATCGACCAAACTTCAAAGCGTCAGCGATTATACGTTCGGATCTTCGGAATGGATGGATGCATTTACTGAAAATTGGAACGTATCGAATCCCTGTGTCCTTGTGCAGATTGGACCCGATTTTGTAAATGAGTAGGGCGGGCAGGAACAAGCGCACACACGTCCGCGATACTTCTTTTGCGGAATTAGCTGATAGAAGGCGGAATTGCGCGGCTAAGATGCCAAAGAAAATGGTGAGCAGGACTGAGATAGATGCCTCGATCGCTCCGAGAAAGGGCACGACGAGCTCGGATGGTTCCACACCCATTGCGATCACCTAAGTGCCAACAGTAGGACAGTTGCTGGCGAGAATTCTAGAATTCACCTGTGGGTGTCTTCCTGTAGCAAGCATTGGCTCTATAGAGACCATCGTATCTACAAGGTTTGAAGTGTGATAAGAGTTTCGGCTCCTCGCGTCGCGCGTCAACGTCATAGGCACGTGGGTGGCTTAGTGACGGCTGCATTCATCCTCCTACACCAACGCTCTCACATGTGTCCTCCACACGTCCAAAAAGTCGCTGCGGTCCGTTTTGCTCTGGAATTTGATCTCCAGCTCTGAATAGCCGAATCTATTCATCGTTCCTGCTCCGCCAGGCCGTCCTGCTCCGAACAGCGATGTCGCGGACTTGACGCTTGCTGCAGACGATGACGCCCATGATACCACAGTATCCGAGCGATTGAGGCTACCGACTCCCTGCTGTCCGTTCCCAGTATCCGATGACTTGGAAGACTTCCGTCGCTGAAACATCTTGTCCCGTGTCCATTTCCCAGACTCTTTTGAGAATGTGAGCAGCAGTCTGTCGGACTTCTTTGCGTACACAGACTCGTCAAGCAGCTGAAAGGCGCGATGCGGTTCTTCTACCCAGTGTGCCTTTTCTTCTGCCAACGCAGTCGTGTAGAAGAGTAGCACCAAGGTGTCTGCAGACTGTGCATCGTTGAGACCCTGGACCTCTTTCTTTCTCCAAAGTCTGATATTCTTGCCGCGGCATTCGGGTTTATTCAGGTCTGATGAAACTGTTACTACTGGGCGATCATATAGCAGCTCTGCTTCTTCTTTGCCGTTGTTTGTATAGAGCAGCGTCTGGAGCTTTGTGCTCGACTCTGTATCTGCGAACGTGTACTTGATATCCGTACACTTCTTCTCGAGCCTCCCAAACGAGGCTCTAGGGAAATCGACCGAAATATCCCCGTCGGGGAACGAAGTGGTCGAAGGAATGCTCGGGCCTGTAGCTGGGAAATGCTGAGTGATCCAGACTTTAGCTTCTTTGCTGCCTTCTGAGCGATACACAGACCGAATAGAGATCCCAGCATCCTCCCGATAGCGCCAGTGCAAGTCGCACTCTCTGTTCTCCGTCCGATGCAATGAATTGCGCTCAACGTGCACTCTTCTACAGAGCTTATTCCACTGCAGCGCTCCTGGGCCAAGCGCAAGACTTGCAAGGGAAGCAGTGGACATATTCCGATGCAGACTAAAGGGCACCTCTTCAGGTGTAGTAGCCATCGTGCTGATCCCGAGTCCACCGACAGATAACCGTGATTGGGTTGACGTGCTTACGCTCGACCAGTCAGTCGATATGGAGACCCTGCGCCCAAGCACCCCCGACGATGACTCGGATGACGGCGACGCCACACGTCCCCAATCAACTGGCGCGAAATTTGATTGCGGTATCTGGGGACTTCCCGTTGGTGATGTTAAGGGGGGTGTGTTCGGCGTCGCTCGGACCGTTGTCGTAGAGTCGTTCATCGATGGTGCCGGGCTTTTGAAACGAGAAAAGTTGCCCGAGTGCTCGGTACCAAGGGTGTACGTTCTCAAGGGGATCGGAGGGATGTTACGAACTTCTCTTTTCGTGGCGTCGCTTGGTGAGAGACTTGTTCTTGACTCTACCGCAATCCTCTTCGCTCGATTTTCTTCTATCATGATGGCATCTTCCAGCTCACGTCTAAGGTGATACAGTACAGCCGCAGTCTGCTCATTACCCTCTGAAGTAACAGCAGGCGTGTCTCCAAACGACAATGGCCTGGTAGAGTTACTGGCCTGCAAAGCCAGCCGCTCATCTTCGTTTTTCAGCCAACGACTAAAGACGAGCCAGTCCTTGTATAACTGATCAGCCTCGGATGGTGCCGGAAGAGCATTTGGTACTGCACGTGACGAGTCCCCAAGAGCATTCGTGGTGTAGTAGTGGCCACCGAAGCTCATGGTCCGGAGCGGCGCGAGGTCCAGGAGGCGTTGCGTCTGCTTGGCAGCTTCCAGGTGCAATCGTCTGCAGAATGTTAGTATACGGTGCTCGTGAATACGCAAATGGTGCTAAGTACAGCTGCAGGAAGGATATGCACATCTGTAGAGCCTGGTAGTGTCCAGTAATCTGTGCCCTCAAATTGCTGATATCCTTTTCTTTACCAATGAACTTGATGGTGTAGACGAATTTCTTAACACTCATCCTCCGGTCGACGAGGTTATTTGCGTAAGTCTCTATGCTTGCCTCGCAGCGCTTCAGCGTTTCTCTGAAGTCCAGGTACGGAAACGGTAACGGCTTTCCATACTCCTTCATGAGCTCGCTCAGCTCTACGAGACAATGGTGGAAAGATGAGAACTCGCGAACAAGCCCAGAGACCTGGGCTTCCGAGTTGTTGGCATCTGCAAATTATTATTCGATCCCGACATCCACTTGATCGGATCCGACTCACCTTTGAAGGCAACATAGATGCGCGCGGATATTTCGACAAGCTTTACGACATCAGAGGGACTGAATCCGAACGACATCAGGTACCACAGCCTGCGCTCGAGCACAGCTCTGTGAAGACCTTGATCCCATGCACTGGAGGTTGTGGACGCTGTCGCATGCGCGAGCTCGAAAGCTAGCAAAGCAGAGGTTGCAGAAGCGTTACTTGTGGGCCCCGTCGAAAGAGAGTCATGGCCATCCTTGCCGGGGCCCAGACAGCCAGGCAACGGAGGCGCAGCGATTGCCTAGCAGCCTCTCCTGCAGGCAGATCAAGCATCCGAGGGGAGAAGCTTGACATGAAGGGGTTCGACGTCTCGTGTTGCTGCGTGTGGCGTTTGCTGGTGTAGGCGGTCCAATCAGACGAGGCGAAGCAGGGAGCAATGAGAGATCAGAACGGTGCACGTGGGACTGGAAGTCGACATCGTCTGAATCTCAACGTGCCCGAAATGTCGAAGTCGGGCTTTGCTCCCCGGCGTGCGGTTAGACCGATGCAGTCAGAAGGCTAAACGCCGTATCTACATTGCGCCGTCTCTATGCTCGTGGGCCTGCTACTTTCGCTCATTTGCGGGCAGCCGGCGCAAACAACGCTTAGAGGATGGGGCTCTGTAAGCCGATGCATAGAGGTCGGAGATGAAAGAGGTCCTCCGTAGCGCGAACGAGGCTTTCACACAGGTCTTACGTCTTGAAACCAGGCCGCCTGGTGCGTCAATAAACACCTACAAGATCATACGTCCCATATTTGCCGCACTACACCCCATTGCTCACCGGAATACTGAAAAGCCACTCACTAGAGTATTGGCAAGCCTCGGGCAGTGCACATTCTTTTGTTTCGGTCGCGGTCAACTGTTTTGGTGGCTGGGGTGCTGCGTCCGAGCCAGAGGCGAAGCATATCAAAGCGAGTGCCCCTGCATGCAGCCCTGCTTCGAGTCGCATCATATACCACTTACCTGTCAAAAATAATTCAGATACCTCTTGTCCCCCTCTTTGGGAGCTTACGCAGCAATACCCTTCTGAGTCACGTGTCTTCGTGTTGAACTTGGCAGTCCAGCGAGACACTACCTAATGGGCGTGCGGAAATGGCTAAGTCGACCAATGAGAGGCCATCACCTTGGAGTTGAAGACTTGACGACAGGGGTTGAAGGTATTCCAGTACGTTTAGCTCTCCTTACATGGAGGGTTGCCTCCCAGCTCGCCAACGCGGTGAATTACGGTGTCTAATATTGGCAGCTCTTCAAACGCCGGAAATGGGCACTCCACACGATAGATTCGGCTCCTTTCCAGGTTTGGGTGGTAATCGTAGCCGGCATAGGCTTCTTGACGGATGCTTTTGGATTATTCTGCCTCAATGTCGTCACCCCAATGATTGGTTACGTCTACTGGCCTCAGAACCTAGACGCTGACGGTGTCCCTCAACTTCCCTCTACCATGAAGACAGCCATGATGTGCTCAACACTCGCCGGGACCATGGTTGGGCAGGTGGCGTTCGGATTGGCTGCCGATCAACTCGGTCGAAGAAAGATGTATGGACTAGAGCTAGTCATTGTGATTGTCAGTACGATGCTTTTTATAATGAGTTCGAATGGTGAGAAGAACAGTATGCAGATCGGGGGTTGGCTGATTGCTTGGAGGGCTATCATAGGTCTTGGGTACGTATCAAGAGCAATCTAATTTTCCCACTTCGCTGACCTCAAACCCTACAGCATTGGAGCCGACTATCCGCTGAGCGCCGCCATTACTGCTGAGTTTGCACCTCGGAAGCATCGAGCCAGAATGCTAAGCTGGGTTTTCTTTGCTCAACCCATCGGCCAGCTTCTTGCTAATGTTCTATCTCTTGCAGCTGTGGAAGGCTTCAATTCCCAGATTACCAAATCCCACATCGCGTGTCCCAATGGTATAGACGGCTTGAAGTGCATTGTTGCAGTCGACAGGTTATGGAGGTTAGTCGTCGGTTTGGGCATTATTCCCGCAGTCGTCGCCTTAGCGTTTCGCTTCACTATCCCGGAGTCACCGCGGTATCAACTTGATATTCTCCGGAATGTTCAGACTGTGTTCGAAGACACCAAAGACTACTTTGGAGGACCAGAGGTTGGTGCCGAAGGCAGAGAGCTAGACCACCCTCCCACGACTACCGTTGTGCCTACGAGTTCTTCTAGGCGCTCCTCTTCTTCAGAGATTGCACTAGACGAGATAGACATTAACGATAGCGAGTCTGAGCGTCGATCTAGCTTACACCACCCCCGGCCAGCCTCGGAAAACACAGAGCTCCCTGCCGGGGACCCCAGCTTCGTCCCGCCGCTCGCCTCATGGCCCGATGCGAAGGACTTTTTTATCACCCAAGGCAATTGGCAATATCTTCTCGGCACATCATTGTCGTGGCTGTTCCTCGACTTTGCATTTTATGGACTCGGCCTTTCTTCCCCAGAGATTGTCCGGCAGATTTGGGAAGATCCAAAGGGATCCCGATCATCCGTGTTTACCTCTCTTCGCGACAATAGCCTGCACACGCTCGTCATGGTGTCTATCGGTGCCACTATCGGTGGCGCAGCCATGATAAAAGTGATCAAATATGCGAGCCCAAAGGTGATACAATTTTGGGGGTTTCTGGTGCTATTCGTCCTGTTTATCGTAACTGGCAGCGCCTGGACTAAGCTCCTTGATACGAGTCGCTCGGGTTTAATAGTGCTCTACGTTCTTTCCCAGATTGCCTTTAACTTAGGCCCAAACGTGACCACTTTCATCGTAAGTCCACCTCTAGCTCTACCATCTTGGCAAATACCAATCCCTCTCTAGATTCCCGCCGAAATCTTTCCCACCCGTTACCGCTGCACCTGCCATGGAATCGCCGCCGCCTCGGGAAAATTGGGTTCCTGGCTCGTACAGATCTTCCTAGCTTATGCCTTCAAAGGTAACTCGCAGCAGCAACAGTACGACTGGGAGCGAGACAATTTTGGTCACGTGTTGCAGGTTATGAGCGCGTTTATGGTGGCGGGTGCGGTCACAACGTGGTTCTTAGTACCGGAGACGAGAGATCATGACAATAAGAGTAGGACGTTAGAGGTTCTAGCAGGTGGTAGGAGAGTGCTTAGGGAAGTCAATCGCCAGAGAGCAACAGAGGATGATTAATTGAATTTCAATGCTCAAACATTCGTAGTTCGCATCGCTAAACATAGCGCCGCAACGGCCCGCTTCCATCGTTCCATATTGTGAGTACATGTCTATAAGCTTTGTCAACTAATCTCTGCTTATACATAAGGCCAGGCACATTATGTACGCAGAGATTGTGTTGACTTATTTGGCCGATCGGAAAAAATTTTGCTCGCCTTCCACATTTGAGGGCGGTAGGGTACCTGAGTCGATAGAAGGGTTCTTATGTCGGCCAGGTTACCCTGTGCGAAGAGCTCCGCTTCATTCCAACCACGCGTGCTACAGGGTGCAGGGGCAGCTGCAACTCTAACATTTGCTCTACCAACCATGCTCATAGTGCATACGCATAAATGGTACGTAGTCAAACGAGATCATGGCACAGCATGGCACAGACACCCGGGGTTTCCGGTGGCACATTGGCTTATCACAGCCTCCGTCAAGAAACGCAGTGCATCTAGAACCAAGATTTGCAAGCCATCTAGCATGGATAAAGTTCTCAGAATTGTAATGAGGGTCATGCTTAGATGTCGGATATACCGGGATACAAGTCAGCATCTTTCCATGTAGTCCGAGAAGTTTCCTAACAGGTACGCGAGAGCGCTACTACCAATCTCTATGTACATAATCACATTACTTCTTTTGCCCACGCCTCTTGATTCAGCCATTGATAATGGCGTAGCCTCTTTTTCAAGGCGGTTGTATGCACCCAAACATTACCCGCTCCAATTTTTGGTTAGCTTCGCGCTTCGACCACAGCGCACTGTCCAATGTCCTGTCTGATGTAAGCACTTTTAACTCGCGCGACATCATCGTAGCACTGTTGTAACCATTAGGGGAAGTAGAGCCCCCACATCTCGTTGTTTTTTTCTTGTTAGAGAGACACAGAGACCCGCTTAATACCATAGCTTCTAATGCAGTGCCTCGAGTTATCAGCACCAGCTGAATTAGGGCCGTCTATCTTTCGGGTCCTCGGAAGTAACGTCGAACTTAAATAGTGGGCGACGGCACGTAAACATGTCATATGGGA
The DNA here is from genome assembly GCA_030378425.1 of Periconia sp. TS-2. Lineage (NCBI taxonomy): Eukaryota > Fungi > Ascomycota > Dothideomycetes > Pleosporales > Periconiaceae > Periconia > Periconia sp. TS-2. Next base: position 133,667 of record JASNQO010000043.1, on the reverse strand, counting down.
TACAGACCGCCCTTGACCAATTGACGAATCCAACGGCATTGTGTTCTCGTCCTTTAACCTCCCAAATTTTTGATTTTCTGCTACGCAAACACAATAACTTCGCACGACCATGAGTGGACAAGCATTCCCCGAACAGCAAGATTTGCACACAGAAGCGCCCTACCGGGCGGCACTTTTGACTTATCCCGGTAATCTAGCACAAGCTTTTAAAGATGCAGCCGCAGATCAAAGCAAAACACTGATGGGAGTCGCGCATGGCATCCCGAGTACGTTCGTAACGAAAGTGCTGGCATCCGCAAAACCTGACTTCATCTGGATCGATGTCGAGCATGGCATGTTCAACCGCCTTGAGCTACACGAGTAGGGTATCAAGTCACAATATAGAAAATGTACTTACCTCTTTCTTCAGCGCTATCCATGCCGCCCAACATCACTCGGAAGGGAAATCAATGGTCATCGTCCGAATCCCAAAGCACGACGAGCTCAGCCTGACCACCGCTTTGGATGCTGGTGCCGCTGGTATCATCATTCCACACGTAGAATCTGCTCAGGAAGTCAAGGACAAGATTGAAGAAATGTTCTATCGTAAGTCGATGTCCATGGTGTTTTTATCTGCTTTCCGTTACTTACAAACATGAATAGCGCCCAAAGGTAAGCGCTCATTCAGCCCCTGGACTTTCACCCCTGGTGTTTCCGATGCTTCCCTCTATCCCAATGACAACTTCAACATTGCAACATCCAATCGCCACGTCTGTGTAATTCCACAGATTGAGTCCGTGAAGGGCATTGAGAACGCCGAGGAGATTGCTGCTGTTCCTGGCATCTCTGCACTCATGATGGGACCAGGAGACTATATGATTGATGCGGGATTGCCGCTCAAGATAGGTGGAGAGCCACATCCGACTTTTATGGCCGCGACTGGGAAGTTTATCGAAGCTGCGAAGAAGAACAATGTGCCGTTATTCGGGTGAGTGATTTCCTAAACCCAAAACTAAAGCGAGTGGATAGACGGCATTCAAGGTATTATGCTGACTTTATTCAGTGGGGCTCAAACCATTGATATGGTGCCAATGATGATTCAGATGGGATATAGGGCCATCGCTGTGTGCTTTGATATGTGGGGACTTGCGGGGCTGGTTTCAGGAAGTCTAAAGCAGGGCAGGGAGATCGCAAATGAGGCAGCTGCCGCTGAGAAGCCATGAGTGACATGAACCAGCGATTGCTTACTAAAAACGTAGCGTTCTAGAAACTGGATTCTCCGTATCGCAGCATAGATGTAAGGCCAAACATTGTGTGTAAAGCCTAGATTTCACGTGTTATGACAAGCAGCAAACAGGCGCTGTCGTTGCTTAGTTCATGATTAGAGGGCAAAATGCGTCCAAGATACTTGCATTATCCCTAGATGTTGCATGTTTTCGATAGGCATTGTCGTGATGCTGGATCGATCGACACTAGTTCTCATCCTCAGTGATGTAGCTAGTGCAAATCATTTCTCGCCACGCAAAACTACCCCTCAGCAACGGCAGACAAGCATCCAGACAACAATTCAATAGGTCAAACATACGACATACGATGTGTTGGTCCGAACTTATATTGGTGAATCTACCGTACTCCGATTTTCATAAGCTGACGGTTTACATTGATCATGCCAATGGCCGAACCTGCTGTAGTCGTACCCTTGGCAGCGCGGACTTGCTCTAGCCAAATGATGGCGAGAATGAGTGTGAGGCTGTCGTGGCTATCGCGGTGAAAATATACTTCGCAACTGCATTTCGACTGTGGTTAGGAGAATATAGCTGACTATTTGCGTGATTTCTGCTCCAAGGCCAGTATAAAGGAAATACCCCGCTCTCCAATGTCGTGCAAAATCCGAATCATGGACAAGAGCACAAAGGCTGGGTCTTTCAGTAAGAGAATGATCTTCTCCACGCTGAATCATTTTGTTCGCATCGTCAAGGCATGTGCAGGAAGATCGGCTTGAATAGCTTCTCGTTCGTCCTCGTTGAGCAGTCTAATTATCTCCAGATAGTTGGGAAGAAGGAAAAGTAATATACAGCGCAGAATATGATAGGTCACCTTAAAATAAAAAGAGTTGTGATTTCTCAAACAAAGCAGACAGGTAGTTTTGAGAAGCACCTACGCTTCGCCAGCCTACCAGTCCGCCAGCGCCATTCATGAATGAGATAGCATGCGCAAAAAGTCTACTAATCGCCCTAAAAACATTCTACACCCATAAAAGGCAAATCTGGGCGGTAACTTGTCCGTCGAGTACAAAAAGTTGACCATCTGAGCACGAATCTTGGCGGGGGATTGCGTGCTCACTTCTCCACCCTACCACGATGACATCGGCGCGCATCTCGGAACATGTATGCATGCGCATCAAGTGTATATATGTGTAGAAAGCCCAGTAGATGCTAGCATTTCACATGAGATAATACAATTCACACCAACAAACATGCCTTCAATTGTCCCTCCCGAGCATTCGCCTCTTCCCAAATGGGAAAGACCTGGAAAGACTAGTGAGCTCCTGGATTGGGCCGACATCAAGGTGATTGATCTCTCAAATTTCGACGAGCCTGGTCGGAAACATGAGTTGGCAGAACAGCTTAGAGACGCAGTGGGTACATAGATTACTCTACTTTTGTATCGGTTGTTGATGAGTCACAGGTGCATGACACCGGCTTTTTCAGTGTAACTGGAACTGGGTTTACTCCAGAAGAGGTGGAGCGCCAGTATGATATTGGACAAGCCTATCTAAACCTTCCCCTCGATGTCAAAGGCGATGCAAGGTACCGATGTGACTTCTCCAACGGGAACTATTTTGGCTATCGGGCGGTAAGAACCCCTACGCAAACCCTCGCATAACACATTTCAGGTTCACTGTTTTAAACCTTTACAATAGGCGAACGAGAAGAAGGTCATGGGTACCGAAGTTCTTGACAATGTTGAATCTGTCAACATACCAAAGTTCATTCCACAAAACGTGGACGAGCCTTTCCACCCATTCCTCCGACAGTTCCGATCCGAAATCGAAAACTTCTCACGTCGCTCTCTGGATCTCGCTTCCAAGATTTTCACACTTTTCTCCATCATTTTGGAATTGCCTGAAGACTATTTTTCAAAACAGCACCGATATCAAGATAAGAGTGAAGATCACTTGCGCTACATGATATATCGACCAAGAAGCGAAGCCGACGATGCAAAAGTGCAGAACACGTGGTCACGCGCGCACACTGATTTTGGCTCACTAACGCTACTTTGGAGTCAGAACGTAGCCGGGCTACAACTCAAAACCCCATCTGGAGAATGGAAATATGTCCCGCCTCTTGACAATGGCATCATCTGCAACGTTGGTGACACGCTTGATTTTTGGTCTGCAGGGTACTTGAAGTCGACAACCCACCGTGTTGTACGGCCGCCTAACGATCAAGTGCACATTCATCGCCTGGGATTGTTCTACTTCGTGCGTCCGGGAGACGAGGTGGATATTAAACCGGCCCCATCACCATTATTGAAGCGGCTAGGTTTAGTGAAAGAGGACTCGGAGAATGCGCGGCCAGTGAGGGGTCTGGAGTATGTTAGGGAAAGGGTGAAAAATTATCATGATCATACGAATTATGCGGATATGAAGGGGAAGAAGTTCAAAGTAGGTAATTTGGAGATTGAAGATGAGGCTACCTGATTTAGAGTCAACTGACAGCACCTGGTCTCTCCGTAGAAGTATGTATGATAAGTACATCGTTGACTCGTTGGGGATTCGGTACAACGTAGAAACGATCGAGGGTGACACTCTACTCGAATTAGGACTATGAATAGCCCCATTCCAATGCAGCATATGATTAACAAGGTCAATATAATCCTGAGACCATGATCTTGACCTCACAAGCGCTTCAGAAGTTTGAGCAATAAGGCATGCTGGCTGAGAAATCTTTTTGGCCCTAGGACCAAAGCTTCTTATAGAAGCGCTGGTTTCTGTTGAGACAGACAGAAAAAGATGTCCTCGACTTTTCAGCACCGTCACAATTGGCAACACGCTTAGATCGTCCCCTTCGGAATGGCTACATGTTACTCGTGTGGGCTTGAGGCAAGTATTCTTTTCCAGATGACCAGAGATTCGTATGCCGATTTGTGCAATCCACCTCATTCAAACCAATTCGGCAGCATCGCTCGGGATGCCAATCACACGGATGTCGACTCTCATTTGTCATGGTTGTGGAGATTCGGATGGTGCAACCTCAATCGCGGATATCTCCGTGCGGGAAGTCATGCCCAACTCGGCCCGCTGTTCGTCACCAGATGGTCAATACATATTTTATGACCCCAACTGTGTATCACCTGTCTTTGTAAAACTGAAACATCTCCTCCTTTTTCCTTTCGAAAATATCTTTTAGCGGTTGTGGTCCGGTGGTCCAGAATTTCTCGTGCAGGCTTGCCACTCCCATTTCAACATCCCTCTCACTAGGCCACGTTGCACTCCATCTCCAATTCAAGTCTCTCCAGGGCATCGGTCCGTCTCTACGAAACACGTAGTTGAGCAAACTCTGCTCCATTGTGAATGGGTCGAAGCGGCGGAAATGCGACATGACGGAGAGTAGATGCGTGTAGATTTGTCTATCGGGCCCGACCATGAAAAAGCCTCCACTGAAAGAGGTTGTCTGAAGAGGCGGAACTGGATGTTCACGTTGGCCAGCCCAACCGTTGTCGGACCGTGAGGCGAAGAACCATTCGGCTGGAAGCACAGACTCGTCCTTTTTAACCTGTTTTTTCCGCGAAAATTGCGTGGGTATCATCGATTTGACTTCGGTCTCATCAAAGATGCCATCGAGCGGCGCCATAAGAGTGGTGTCGGCATCGATATAAAGAATACGCTTGTACTCTGTCATTTCAAATATCCTAAGCTTGGTGAACTGCTCTTTCCACCGCCGTACCCCGGAGTGTATCCACCAATTAACGGGCACTTCTTCAACCTCCACCACTGTCGCCCCATCTTTTCGAAGCTGTGCTTTTTGTTCAAACGGCATGCTGGGGGAGCAGAGAATGAGGACCGTAATCGACGAGCTGCTGAGCTTAGTTGACGGTGCATGAAGTAGCTGATGCGCGAGCATTCGTGTCGCAACAAAGTATGCGTCGTTTGTACCTTGGCCCGTAAGAAATGTCGCAATTGCAAAATCGGTCTTCGGAAGTGGATCTGTCGAATTGAACAGTCGATAAGGCGGCCCTAAATCATATCTCGGAATGGAATAGCCAGAGCTGCGCCAGCATATTGTCGCAACAAAACCAGTGAAGATAAAGGTAAACGCAAGTAACGTCCTCAATTTTAACAACATTTTAGAAGCGCTTGAAAAGACGAGACGAAACGAATCGAGAAAAGGTCCTGCCCTGCGATTCTTACGTCCGCAGCCACGAGTATCAGTCTATGTGCATGTGCTGTGCTCACTTTCGTCCCTCTAGCAAGGCACACGCATTCCACACAAAAAAAAAAAAAAAAAGAACGTACAATAGCGACAGGAGGAAGACTACGACCAACAGTAAAATTGGGCGGATTCTTGCTTAAAGGGGTCCAGCTGGCAAACAGGGGTGCATGCCCGTCTTACGGGAGCGTGGCGGTGCGGATTCCCTTGGACGAATACATTTGGCGATCATTGAAGGATCGGAAGGCCTCATCGTATGTAATTAACGATTCGAAACGCTATTTAAGAGGCCCATCCCAGCAGATGACATCACTTTATTGAGGCTTTCGAAATGCAACGCTTTAATAGGAGTACTAGTTGGATCGCGGCGTCTTTGAGTAAGCCCTACTAAGCCTGTTTCGGAGATTCCAAGTGCTCTTCCAATGTTGACTGCCAATGCGCTTAGAGTACGCATAGCACTAGCTTCCGTCGCATGTCTCCTGGCGGCGGAAGCATTTGCGAGAAACACGAAACCAAGAATATTGATCGGCTGCGTGCGGAAAGTCATGTCCGGATGGCATGCGGTTGCGAAGCGCGTCGTGTAACCCCCGATCCGGGGCAAAATACCGTCGTTCTTGGCAGCGCGAGCGATTATTCACGTGATGCTGATGATAGTCTGCCACATATGACGAAGGATGAGTACTCTGAGTGTGCAAATATTGAAAATGCCAAGCTAGGAGAACATAAAGATGTGACTCTATCACGTAGCCCTTCTCCCAAACTGCCACTGCATCGAGAAGAAGTTAATTGTCGCCGTTGCTGCTGCGGACAGCACATCCATTTCTACGAGCAGCCCCTGTATATAAATAGCGCCCAGTCCTTTAGTCGGCTGCGCGCAAGTCCGAATCCGCAGATCGCTCCCATTGGCTAAATGCCAACTCTATAACGCCGAACTTACCACCGATGTATCATTTAAAGTTGGCTGGGCCTGAAGACCGAGAATTATGGCAACAAGTATTACCGAATAGTCTTCGACGTCCTTGAAATGCCATTTCGAATCGTCATTTCGAATCGTTTTTCCATTTTATCTTACCCTTATTTGTTTTCATCGATTTAGATCATCTGATTCTCTAATCTTAGGCCTTTTACTCTACATTCATATACTGATCTTAGCTATTAAAACTGAAGAAAGAATCAGGGAAGGAAAGAACTAGGCAAGAAGTATCTGGACTGCTTCAAAGAATTTGATACGCTTATAAATCTCTTTCACCGTCATTTTTCTTGTCTCACGTCCATGTCACAAGTTGTAAACTTCTCTTACCTACCCAACCTCAGCCTCTTTCCTTCAGCATGGGCGCCGTCATCCGAGACTGCAAGAATCTCTCACCCTAGACTGATGCCGCACATTATATCAATTCTCCCTTTCCTCACCCATTCTCAACCGCCACCTGCTACCGCAACGTTAGCGACCTCAAAAACACATAGCCCCGGCCGCAAAAGAATCATTTCATGGTGAGTGAAGAAGCGCCCGCATTGCGAAGCGTCAAGACCAGATGACTAGTTCTTTAGTCCAGGCTCTCGTTAAGCTTGGTTTCAATGATACCGTTTGGAGAATGTATTATACAACAACTAAGATATATTTAGGAGACAGTGAGCCATTGCTCGGTATTCGAAAGATTCTTGAATTTCCCACAAAGTTGATTGCGGCGACGACCTACCTCCCACAGAACAAGGAAGGAGGCACTCACTACAAAATGCCGAGTGAGAGAGGAATCCTGAAAATGGCATATAAGCTGCCTGCCCATCCAGATCTCAAGAGACTGGAAATTGGTACAAGTGACGAGGGAGACATCATGACTATGAGGGTCTTTCTATTGGCAGGAAGACCAACACGATTTTTCTACTTCGGCCGAGATGCCACAGTCTCCTTCGTTGACCGCGTCAAACATTGGACGCGAGGTGTCACCAAAGACCAAGAAGTCCATTTAAAGCTCTGGCGAGCAAGGTTCGGAGAACCAACCAAGCCTTTAAAAGCCCACAAAGCGTTCACAGCGGATCAGACAAAACGTATATGGATAGGTTTCACGAACGAAGACCTAGAGTGGCAGATCTGGGCATCCTGGATTAATTGGACTGGTGCTTTCAAGCGAGGGATCCCACAACACATACTCACATTCTGGAGAAACGCCGAGGATGTCACGTCCGAAACATTTATTGACAATGTGGACGATATACTTGACAAGTCTACTCTCATCAAAGAGATTGGAATCTTGGATGAGTGGAAACCTACAGTGTTGAACATGCTCTCGCACCAATGGGAGCTCCATAAACCGCCAGAGGTGCCCGAGGCGATTCGTACGAAGATCATGGAACTAGCAGAACATGAAAACTTATCTAACGATAGGTTCATTCACGATCTTGACTTAGAAGATAGCGAGCCTACTGAACCATCAAATGCACGACCGAACCTCTCGGACGAGGGCTTATCTGATGATGAGTTCATGAGCGGTCTTGACTCAGAAGATGGAGAGCCTGCTGGTCAATCAATTGCACAAACGAGCCTCTTGGACAAAGTCAATTTCGATACACAGACTCAACCAGGAGCTGCAGGAATGCCAGATACCCATTCGACTCAGCCCATCAAGGAGAGAGAGCCAATCGACACTCACCAAGAGGAAGAGGAACAGCTTGATCCCGCCGAACAATTAATTCAGAACATGATTAAGCTCCGGGATTGTGTTGGAGACGTTTGTGATATCCTCAAGAGCCTAGCAGATGCTTCTCGACGGTGAATAGGAATCATATCCTCAACGATCCCAAGCTTAGAGGCAATCTCTAGTATTGAGAACGTCGTCAGCTCTGCGGAACCTCTTTCATGGCAAGTCTTTGGTTACTATGGGATTATGGACGGCCAATCGTAACTTGGAGATTATTACCACTAGAATGGCCGGAAATACGCTTAGGAGGTGGTTCTACATCCCTTCATTTGGTCTTTGATTCATGGTACCTCGATGGATGTCATCGCAGAGGGGCCTTTTTGAGTGCGACATTGCGCATACACGACATTGCAGTCGCTCCCTGCGAACCGACTCAATACCAAGCGAAGGATCAATCTTCTTCTGCAATTACAATTGCATGGTGATCATGATTTTCGTGAGATAACTAGCTATTGCAATTGCAGTTTTGGACCATGGTTTAAGAGGCCATGACCAGTGGTGCCCGATGCTTCACAATTACCTATCTAGATCGGCACATGTGATGTCATTCTACGGATCTTGAATGCCTGGAGTATGAATAAGGACTATAGAGGTATATGTTAAATTGCTAGTCTCGATTTGTTGATGAGCGTGCACCACGTAAATGACACTGTTTGCCCCATTAGACAGTACGTAACCTATTTCTTCATGTACTTCTGTAGCTCATGATGCGAAAACACACGCAAGACGGCATTAGTACTTCCTTGCATAGAAGAGCTGTTACGAGGTGCTAAGAGCCACGACACAGTATTCAACTGTCGAACTATACTGTGAAGCGGTAGGCTGCCGCCGCGGAGCACATTAGGTCATTCCAACAATCCTAACTCTTTTCTGAAGATGTAGACGTAAGCATAGCTTTAACAAATTCTGGTTCACAATGGTGCGACGGGTCTAGAGACATTGTGTAATTCGGCAACAGCTAAAGGGAAATTACGTAACTGCACCAATACCATACCAGCCCAGTCTAGAGAATATGCTACCATGGCCGTAATTAATGGGGATATATCTCCATGTTAACTTGCGCATGTTAGAACATTGATTATAGGCATCTTACCATATCTCTCTGCGACAGAAACTGCAAGGCCATAAAAGAGATTGAAGTGTAGGTGATGGTGGGACCCTCTCTTGTTACGCAATGGTCACCATTGTTGAACATATAAAGCTGGTATCAGTGTGTGTTGTACATCGGGATCTGGTTGCCTGATTGGAGCGACATCACTCGAGTACATCACCGTGATGATGACGCAACCAACACATATCTTCAGCTAAGATATCTTTGAATACTCTCTAAAAAATCTACTTATCGCCCGCTCTCAAACGACGAAGCACTGTTCAACTATGTTAACGATGAAGACTTTTGTCCTGGCCAGCCTTACCGTCGCCGTCTTGTCCGCGCCGTTCGTTCACGACACTGGAGATGATGTAAAGTATGTTGGCCTAGAGCGCGATGGAATCGAGATTTTTTTGGGCATTCCCTATGCTCAAGATACTAGTGGAGCCAACAGATTTAAACCACCACTGGAATATGTACCCGTATCAGGTTCTACATTTGAAGCTACGAAACCCGGACCAGCCTGTCCACAGCACCTTGGACAGCGACAGTCACCGTTCGCCCTGGAAAATATTTCGGAAATTTCCGAGAATTGTTTGAACCTGAATGTGGCTCGGCCAAAGGGTGTGAACTCTACCGAAATTCCAACTGTTTACGCCGGGATGCCTGTAATGGTGTGGATTCACGGAGGTGAGTGATAGCCTAATTCAGCATTCCAGAAGGATTATTGTTCATAGCGAAACCACAACTCCAGTTTAGCTCAAGAAATTCTAGAGCTGACTGATTTCAGGTGGTTTTTGGGCCGGCTCGAACATGGAGCCAACGGCCCAGCCGGATGGGCTGCTTAAAGAATCTTTGGATAATTTCTATCCAATTATACATGTTGCAATTAACTATCGACTTGGGGGTAGGTCTGTCAAGTAGCAAGGCACTATCTGATTTAACTGACTAGAGATATAGTCTTTGGCTTTGCTCAGTCAGATACTCTGAGGAACGAGGGAAGTGAAAACGCTGGCCTTCGAGATCAACGCATGGCAATTGAATGGGTGCAGAAGCACATTCGACACTTTGGCGGTGACCCTGATAAGATAACCATCTACGGACAGTCTTCAGGAGGTAAACACCACTATATTCTGCGGATTATGTTGACGACTAATGATTATAGGCCTCGCAGTGGGTATGCAGCTGCTGGCGTACGGCGGAGCACAGGAGCTACCCTTCCAAGGCGGAATCTGCGAATCTTTAGCCGTTGAGCCTGGCATCACAGGAAACTTCACAATTGAAGCAATGATCAGGGTAGTTGAGCACAGCGGTTGCAACTGCACGAACAGTACTGTACACGCCCCCGAAGTCATCGCTTGTCTCCGTAGCAAGGACACGCATGACCTCTTCGACGCCTCAGCTACAACCTATCGATCCGACACTGCCCACAATGCTGGTGACATCTGGCTGCCTGCCGTCGATGGCGACTTTATACCTGACGCGCCTTCCAAGCTCATCGCCGAAGGACGATTCGGCAATGCATCGTATGTTCTTGGCTGGATGCAAGACGATCTTAATCCGTTTACCGACAGGGAAATCAAAGATATGAATGATTCGATTACTTTTCTGAGTAGTTATCTGCCCCAAATTCCACCGTGGTACTTGTATGAAAGTGGAACGCCATCCGGCCTCCTGACACTATACCCTCTCCAAGACTTTACACCACCGACAGACTCTAACTTAACCGCCGATTTCTATCGTACATCTCGCATCTTCCGCGACATCGTCACGGTCTGCGGGTCGCTCTATCTAGCGGAAGCCATCAACAAGAAAGAAAACGGTGTCTACCTCTTCTCGTGGAATCAAACTATCCTAGACCCAATAATCAAAGATACAAGGAATTTTAGCGATGCAGGCGTAGTCCACGCGTCTGAGATTGCCTACATATTTGGCAATCTCAGCACTTACAATGTTTCGTCGTATCCCTTCAATCCCACACAGCAAGATCACGAACTTGCTCGCCGCGCGAGCCGTGCCTGGGGACTCTTTTCGTTCTACCAGAACTTCGAATACTCAGACTGGGGGGTGCCCATGGCCACGTTAGAAGGATGGAAGCATGCGTTTTGGAACCCGACGGATAGGTACTACGAGCCATTGGAGCCGGGGTATACGTATTTATATAACATAGGGGGGCCGACGGAGGGTTTCTTTGCGTTGGATGGACCTGACAGTACGGATGTGGTGAGTAGTCAGAGGTTGATGGAGAGATGTGGGTGGATCAACCATCCGGACATTCTCCCGTACTTGCAATTTTGAAGGGAATCGGAAGCTGTGCTCTGGCGTGGACTCGTCATTTCTGTGGACTTGGACGGATATGTCCAGGTAGCTCACGATGGCTTATCTTCTTCTACTCTTCCTCACCTCCCCCTTTCCCCTCAGCTAGTCCCATGATAAAGTCCCACTCCTGCCTCATTACTTTACAAACACTCAGCCTTCCATTTGTTACTAATTGCATGCCCTCGAGAGGGCCTCCGCTCGTTGCGAAGCTTTTGATCTTGTGCAAGTCCACCACATGGTCAAATTTCCTCACAAACTCCACGCCCACGCAAAACCACTTGGGTTTCTCTTTGTCACTCTTCGGATCAAAGTACGGATCCTTGTCGTCAAAGGCGGTCTCGTCCACCTTGGCCTCCTCCACGATTCTCAATATACCTACAACGCCAGAAGGCTTGGCGTTGCTGTGGTAGAAGAAGCCAAGGTCGCCCGTACGCATGGCTTGCATGTTGTTACGTGCTTGTGGGTTGCGAACGCCTGTCCAAGGCTCTGGTTGTTTGCAGGCCTTGAGATCATCGATGGAGAAGGCTACATTCACGCCATTCTCATAGCGGGGGAGAGGTTCGGCCTTGAGAAGCCAATAGACTTCTTGATTACCAGTAGCATCGCGGTTCGTGTCAGACAGGGGCGCTGAAGGAGGTGCGGCGGTCTTCTTTGGGGGCTTAGGAAGAGCAGATTTGGACGCGGGCTTAGCTTTCGGTTTCATCACCCGCTTCGGGGTAGACCTGTCAATACACGTTCAGCAATGTAGAGTCATGCCTCATCTGGATTCTCCATACTGGCCCTCTTCATCATTCTCGCGTGCACGTTTCCGACGCGCCGATTTGGTACCATTGTGGCTGGCACCTTTCTCCGAGGACGACGAGGAGGACTCTTCCGCATACTTGGGAGCTGAATTTGAAGTGGATTGGCGTGTAGACCTTCGTGTTCCTGCCATGTTGAGCTGTGGGGGAGGTTTCAAGTCGGCTCGATTCCGCCGGATGGACGTAGGTAACTTAGTCAGCAGAATCACGAAGCCACGTGACTTCTCCCATGCTTCAACTCGGGAGATTAGAACACAAAAAAAAAGGCGCTTCATCGCACTATACGGTGCTATAAAACGAGGCTCTGAGGGCGCGGATCGCGAGAAGAGAGAGGAATATTGGGGGAAACGTGACAGGGCGGGGCTGTGACCTGTATCTTTCTCTCCTCATTCCCTTGTAAGACCTGCGAGGTATAGTTGCCTCTATTGTCTAATTGGTTTATGAAATTGTAATGTAGCTATAGCCTCGATTTTGCGCCACCCAATTTCGCAGCGACCGCACCGTATCGCTCGTACACATCCTTCTCGGCGTCAAAATTGAGCAGCCATGCTTCTCTCGTCAGATGGATAGCTTCGGGCGTACTTCGTATCTTGTCCCAGTTGGCTTTATGCCATTTCTCCCTTGTCTTCACACCTGTTGCCTGCGCCTGATGAACTCTTTCGTATCGGATCTTCTCGTGCGTCTTTACCGCTAGCGGAACATTGCTCTTCCCTGCAATCTCCAAGCATGCTGCAAGCACAACTCCATCTTCGATGGACTGACTAGCTCCTTGAATTGACGTAGGCAGAAAAGGATGAGCTGCGTCTCCAATCAAAACGATCCTCGCGCTGGGCGAGATAAAAGTTGGGAGCGGGTCACGAAACACGAGCTTATGGTCGATGAGCCTCGCGTTCTCGGGAGTCGACCTGACAATTTCCTGGACAGTCGGTGCCCAACCTTCAACATACTTCAGGCAGTCCTCTTTCTTCCCCGGAAATTGCCAGCTTTCCTCAATATTCCCGTCATCGACATGTGTGAATACCCAATTGAACTCTTTCCCATCCTTCAATGACGAAGCGAGAAAGTGTAAATCCGGCCCAATCCATCCACAATGATGGTCCCCATCGACGAGGAACTTGAGCATTTCATTGTCCTTAATAGCCTCCCCATTGAACCAGCAACGATAAACAGCATATCCAGATGACTTAGGCTTGTCGTCGAATCCGAGGACAATCTTCCGCCCTCTTGATCGCACACCTTCCGCTGCGATGACAATGTCAGCTTCCAACCTCTCTCCGTTAACAATAACTCCAGCTTTGTCCTCGTCCTCGAAGTAATCCGTGACCCGCTGGCCTAGTCTCATGTCAATACCTCGAGCCTTTGCATGCTCGTAGATGATATTATACAGCTCTCCTCGGTGGCCATTGATCCTTGGTCCCCACGATTTCTCCTCGGCAAAACTCTGTCTCGTTACAAATTCACCTTTCCAGTGGTACAAATCCAGCCACGATGTCTTACGGGCTACCTTGTACATCGCGTCGATGACCCCTGGCCAGCGTTCAAACAGTCTTGCGCCATTGGGATCGAAGCTGATGATGTCGCCAAATCGGGTTATTTCTTCTATAGCCTGTGCTTTTTCCAACAGTGTGACGGTATGTCCTTTGCGGTCACACTCGATAGCAGCGGAAACGCCCGCGAAGCCAGCACCGACGATAATGACGCGGATCCCAGAGGGGGGACTTCTAGGAAATTCAGTCATCGCCTTACCGCCCTGATACCCACACTGCGTATTAGATTAGACTGTAGATGATGGAGGTTCTCCTATCCGGACTGAGCACTGAGGGCGAGGAAACCTCAGGAGGCGAATAAATCGTCTGTCTCACGACGCCAGCTTGCTTGCTTTTTACAGGTCTCAAATGTGGCTTACACACTGCAGTATATACGCCCGGTGGTGGGGTCGGCTACAGCGGCAAAATCCACAAGCCCCACATGCTCAATTCACCAGTCCATATTATCGGTCGGAAGTTTTTCCTTTCCATTGATTCCACCTTTACATGGTAGAGGAGATGTCAAAGATCGGAGACGTAGAGTTTGTTTTAGCACGGCGTGTGTTACTGTTACACGAGCTAGCCGCGAGCGGGGGCTAAAACCTCCCCACTGCCTTGGAGTTACCACAGCATCTCCTATGAACCAGATTAACACCATATTTGCGCTGGATTGATACACGTCCCTGTTTAGTTCGCTGATGATCAGCATTGTTGGGAGCTTGAAGTATGCGGCTCGCCAGGTACGGTCAGATGATGAACGTGACCAGTATGCACAGAGGCAGCGCGGTCGGCGCTCAACGTGCCACGGCATGCGATATCCTGATGGCAACGAGTCGGTTAGTGGTCTGATGTCTGCCATGATGATCTCGTAAGCGCTTTAATGCAGGTGCCGGGGATGGTAAGGTGTGGCCACTGTCTTGTCTGCAGTGATAATATTATGTTGTGTTCCCGACTGGCACCGCGACGTAGCCATTCACAGAAGTGAAGTGGCTTGGCGTGCGCCGAGATCCCTGTCATGTGTTCCGACTCTCTGCACGCTATACGGAATTAATGGATGAGATATCTTCTACGTTCTACAATCAACTCAAACTTTGCTAGCCATCCTTTTTCACCTCTTCCCCAAGCTCTCAGTATGTCCGATCAGAGACGCCAGGATCTAAGGACTACCGATGCTGAGCTACGCCAGAGCGACACTGATTTTGGGCCTCTTTTTTCGATGTTACCGCATCAACTCTTCATTTCCCGCAATGGACATGTACTCTTGAATCCGCAGTACCTACCCAGCTGCAGAACAGCTGATAGTCTTCGTTTTGCCTTTCACGACAAGGAGCGCACACTTCGATTTGACGCACGCTTCTCCCAAAAGGCCAAGGATATTTGGAATATGCCGTTGGGAAGCGGAGCTAGGATTTCGATGGAGCCCCCCGACGATCATTTAGTCATATTCGACAACATTCCGCCCATGGCCTGGATAACGAATCAACCAGCGACATGGCGAGGAGGTGTATATTGGGGCAGGAAAATGATTGCGCTTATCCAGTACTTCTTGATCACACATGCTACCGACCAGGGTTGTACTGTGGGTTTTCCACGGCCAGATCGCGAAGATTTAGAAGGCATTTTGCGCATATTGAAGCTGACCAGACATTATAAACAAGCTCAAGCAATGCTTGAGAATTGCCAAGATCTCTGTGAGGACATGTCAGGACCCCACCATGATGGCATGCTCACTCCGGAATCGATTGCTACTGCTGATCCGCCGTCGAGCGGCCTTGAAAATGACACTGTTGCTTCCAAGTCGGCGGTACAGTACCAGGCTCGAAATATTCCATTAGATGCAATAGAGGACAAATCTCTGAAGAATAGCCCTCTGCAAGACAAGAATGATGACCCTACGACTTCAGAAATTACTGGCAGCACTACACATTTTGTTGATAAGTTCACAGCGAGCTTCAAGTCTGGTAGTATACAGCTCCCGAAGCCTGACTGTAAGAATGAAGATAGGACTTCTGGTTATACCGACGATATCCTTAGGCTTCTCCAAAGGGAAGATAAAGTCGGAAGCAAACTTCTCTCACGACTTCCTGCGCTGGACGTCTTGACTTTTGCAAAGATTCACAGACATAAGCATCCTGGTCAACTTCTTCCTCTTAGACTCCGCATCGCGAGTTCTAGTGGTCGTGTAGAATGGGTCTCGTTCAAATTTCATGCTACGAATATCGCCCCACGAATGCTTTTGCATGCCTACAGCAGTGCAGATGAGCTTATTGAACAGGACCTTAATTTTAAAAGAGCATTCCCTAGCCTGCATTTGGAGCCTGCATTCAATGCCATCAAAACCCGGGGGGCTAAAGGAGAGAACCAGTTCAAGGCACTAGTGAAGTATTACTTCATCCTTGCCGCCAACGCGAGAATACACGGCTTCACGAAACATCACATACCCGAAAATGTCAACTTTGTGGACAATCTTCGCAGTATTTGCTTACAGGTACGCCCACAAGATATGGTGGACGTTGATTCAGTTGGTCAACAGCCCCTTGAACGACCACGACGAACAAGGTTCTCAATTCATTTTGTTGGGACTGAGAATGGCACACAGTCGGCTCTTTCCGACCCTCTATTGCATCCGACAGGTTCCTTGCCCTCAGAGCATCTAAATCAGCGGCCCATGAAGCGCAAACTAGCACTACCAAAAATTTCCAACGGTTGGGAACAAGTCACAGTCAATGGGTTTATCGATCCCGACGCAGATGTTCTCACTTCTGATGGCGAATCTGGTGACGAAATCCCGCCAGCTATCCCAAAATCTGTTCAAGCCGTTCTTCATGTTGGCGAGGCAATCAGGTGGAATCGTAATCGCATTAAGAACTTGAAAGCTTCGAAAGCTTCAAAAAAACTAGAGCAAGTTGGGGAAGTTAAGAATCTGCAGCAGGAGATTGATAAACGTCAAAAGGGTATCAAGGGATTTGAGGCGATGGAGGAGGGAATGAAAGAGAAGCTAGGAGCCGTGTTTGGGAAGTATGAAAAGACTTGGAAGATCTTGCAGAAACAGCAAGAAACATTCGAAAGTCAACAAATACAGCAGGAGCAGATTAGGCTTGACCAGTCACAGAAGCTACGCGAGAAACGGTTACTACAGCAACAATTCGAGAGACAAGAGTGGAGAAAACAAATCCAAGAGGTGGTATTTAACTCGGATATGCTCGCGTAATGATAAGAAGTAAAAGTCGGGCAAGAATCCTCGGACATAGAAGTTTATTGATGTCAAGTGCGGAGACATTGCTAATAGGCACTCTGCTGGTAACGAAAATGTTTGAAGGGCTTTGCTTACCAGACGCAAAAGATTCATAGAGAGCTTGGAAATAGTTTGGTAGACATCAAAAAGCACCTGAACGAATTGGTGAGTAAGGTCTTAGTGCTTTCAGAGTTCGTACCTTTTTGGATGGGTTGAAAGTCGACCTGGGTGGGGCGGAGATTTATTGCCTGCTCTTCAACGGGACTCTCCGACCGCAAGAGCAGAGGAAAACAGAGAGCCATTCCACAAGGGCAATTTGAAGGATGCTCCTAGTCACTAACATAAGTGGCGATTCCAGTCCTGATTTCACGCCAGCAAAGCCGAATTGATGTCTCACAATAATAGAATCCGGCTTCCATAGATTAATGCACTAGCCGCGAGATAAGGCCTAGACAGGAAGCAAATATGCTAGTGTTCAAGAGTCCTGAATAGCCCCCTCTAGAAAACACTCTGACATAGTTGTATTGTGGTAGCCTGGCCCGGCGCTCGGCGTCACGCTGCTGGCTGAGCGGGATAGGAAGCAGAAGCATATTCGCAATTTCGCGAGATGTCCCTTCTAGCTTTCAGATGTCCGTAGCTTGCATGTTCATCTCTAGTATTGTTGCTAGTGCCGATGGGGTGAATACATCAGAGAATTTCTTCCTCGCGTTTCGATCTGCTCATGTCGTCAGTGAAGTGTTGACGCCAGTTCGAGAACTGAAGTAGAGAGCATAGAAGAATAGGGAGCTAATCATTTGACGCTGATTTATAGGCGGCCGAACTAAAGCACGTGCCATTGCTATCGGCTTGATCTAATTGATTCCGTGTACTTACCACCATATTCATGGTCCACATGTATATTCTTTCTTCACCTCGAACCCATGGCTGTACATTAGTTACGATCTCAGGAATTTCCTCTAAGAGTTTGTGACTGAAGATTAGTCCGGAGTCGTATAATTTGCACTGTAGAGTCAACAACGCTCTCAAGGGTATGGACAGGGCGATCCTCGGCTTTACGAAGCAATGTAAAAAGCACCGAAGTTTTGTGAGAATCTCTTCAGATCTGCAAACTTGTGGCTTTCAGGTTGAATTTGCTCAAGCTTTGTTTCCATACGAGGTTCTATACCTAGACCAGCTACCCTAAATTGATCTGCATACGTTAGACCGTCTGAATGACACCTGCGTCGTTTGTGAGTCAATACTGGAGATCCCACAGTTAGTTCTCGGTCTTCACTTTCAATCCCACACTTCCCGGCGGCCTGCCCATTCTACTCTCCATATTCTTCCAGTCCTTACCTTTCGCAGCCATGAGTCCACTAACCCACTTTGTAGCCTCTTTCTTGTCATCGCCTCCCTTCTCGGATCCTCCGCTATTCACGGGGAATCGTGCGTTGCCTGTGATCGTTGGCTTTTGTATCCTCAACTACTACCTCGAATGGCTCGCTTACCAAAAGCAAATGGTGGAAAGTTGTGACTAATGTTCTCCCAGCCACCCTTCTCTACCACATAGGTTTCATGCATAACCCCAACGTACGGGTCCTTCTTTCCCCCTTCATTCTCTCCATTCCACCATTTCATACCTGCCCTGTGTGCCTCTGCATGTGCAAAACCATGGAGGCCATCTAGACTTTTCCAATAGCTCAGCCACGTGAGAGTCTTTCCCTGATTTCTTCTATTGTGTGGGCCCCTGTGGTCAATCTCGGCTGCCATGGGAGGAGTATTGCCCAGATACCCGTATTCTTCCCGGTTTGCCTCTGCGTCGCGCCACATGGCGTAGAAGAGCGGGCCCAATTGGCCACCAGTCTGCGTAAAGCGGCCGGTAGGGTTGGCGAAGTGAGCACTGAGAACCAATATGACGAAGGAGGATGATGAGGGAGCCGTCAGTTTACCATCTTCATCAGGTACTTGAGTGGTGTAACGCCCGTGTAGTATATCATTAGAACGAGCGTTGTGTATGTAACCATTGGACGCGAGGAATGTGACGATGAGACGGTAAAGGAGAAGTAAAATCGAAGGAAGAACAGCGATATTTCGCGGAAATAGGAGCGTGAGAAAGCACTGAGCAGTTGCGCCGAGCAGAAGCCAAGAGGAGATGCTGAAGTCGCTGATTTGGATGATCTTGTGGATCTTGAAAAATCTAGTTAAGGCCATTTTGCACGAAAAAAGATCTCAACGTGACGAAGGGAGGAATGAAAACGAAATCGAAAAGATCAAGTAGATGCTTGGGGGTAGTCGATGCGAGCTTGTACGTAGGCGGACGTGCACGTGCGTCGTCGCCCGAGGAGAGTAGGAGTAAGGTAGCGACGATGGACTACTTAAAAAAGCTAGCGTACATGCATTTACATAGGCGATCCAGACAATTATCCCTGCCGCGCATCGAGTGAATGGGCCGGAGTGAGCATTTAAGCTTGTTTCAGACTATTCTGATTGGTAGTTCGTGCTGATGCGGCCCCTCAGGCTAGGCTAACGGCCGAAAGATAGCACAAACAACACCGCGTTGCAATACGATGTTGATCTGACAAGTCGCCCTGTAAAACTCGCGGATTCATCTCATCACTGAAGAAAGGCCAAAGTCACAGAGTCAAGTGATTACATGTGCCGCGTTTATAGACAGGCAAGCCAACTTTTGCTATTTGCTGCCTGATATCTATGTGCAAATCCTACACCTGCAAAGAGACCGACTACAATATTAAAAGAAAGCGGAAAAGACCGAATTTACCTTTGACCTTGCACCGAGCGACGTGGCGAGTACATATTATGCCTTTCGTCGAAACCCTACGGCTCTTCGTCCGTGACGACGCTACCCCTTTGGCCAAAGCTGATTGTTCAAGCGGACTCCTTCGGCTTCACTGTCGCACTACCGCTATCTACGGAATCGTACGCTTTTTCGGCCTCTTCTCCTACAGTCTTCTTATCGTTGTCGGCTCCGATCTTCTGCCACCCCAGTCCATAGCTGAATATGAAGCCTGTAATTCCAAACGCAGTCGGAAGCCACTTATTGAAAGGTCAGCATGGGGACTACGTGTTATTGTTCATACTTCAGGTCTTTTAGCACTCACAAAGGTAGTTGTCAGCGCCTTGTTATATGCTAACTTCACAGCTTCTACATCCTCCGGCGCAATGATCTTAAACACCTCGGTAGCACCTACATTAATGATTTTCTGACGGTCAATGTTCGGTGCATATTCGGAGAGGGCAGGCCCCAGAGCATTGATAAAAACGGTCTTGGCGATACAGTTTAGAAATGCAGCGCCGAAGTACTGGAAAAAGAGCAAGCTAGCTGCGGCTATTGAGATTTCAGATTCGCTGAGGATAGCCTGTGCGGAAAGCATGGGCTAGATAGATGCGTTAGTATGAGCAAAAGTTGGGACGAACAAAGGCAGACCATTTGCATTGCAACACCACGGCCAACGCCTTGAAGTACTTGGTAGCCGATCCAGTGGCCTGGAGAGCTAGTTGGTGAAAACGTAGTCATAAGCCCTGAACCGATGGCCACCGCAGCGTTACCAAAGAATGACCAGAGAGAAGCATAGGGGAGGGTTTTGACTAGTCACGTCAGGATCGGACTCCATGTACAGTTTGAAGACTCACGTAGTATACTGCACCCAGTACCCACAATGATTTGCGTGATACATGTTGGTAGCATCATCAGTCCGCTGTTCTGAGGGTTGGCGCCCTTGACGCTCTGAAACCACAGCGGTAGATACTGCTGCAGCATGATAAAGCTGCCGCCCTGCATCAAACTTATCAAACACCCATATGCTACTACTGGTTTCAACAGAATACTCGGCGGAAGCAATGATCTATCCTGATAATGCCTCACCCAGAGGCAAAAGAGAGTGAGTGTGGCTACGGAGCCACATAGCAGGCCGATAGTGGTTGCAGAGTCCCAAGGATGTTTACTTCCACCCCAACTCACCGCGAGCAGAAACATGACTGTAGCGGGTGTGAAGAGAGAGAAGCCAATCAGGTCGAGCTTGTGATGCAATTGTCGAGCTACCTTCAAGGCGGGTTCTTTTTCAAGGCCGGCTTGGTCAGGGATTCGTAGGAGGAAGAAGATGAGGGCTATGAGACCCGCAGGAGGCAGGAATATCCACAAACCTGTTGACAGTCAGTCTCCGCGATGCTAGCCAACTAGCTGCAGCTTACACCAGCGCCATCCGAGATGCTCCGTGATCGCTCCTCCCATTACTGGGCCGACTACTCCTCCAATTCCCACCATGACAATGGACATGGATAGAAGCTGTGGCCTCACTTTCGGAGGTGCAGCAGAAGCAATAATGACCATCCCTCCGTTGAACAAACCGGCGGCACCCATACCTGCGATTGCTCGGCCGACGATAAAGGTTTCGCTTGATTTTGCGACACCGCCTATAATGGTTCCGAGGCAGAAAGTACCGATGAAGGAGAGGAAGGTTGCCTAGGATATTCAGTATAATATAGCAGAAGGGGAGGTTTTGAAAGACCTTGGCGCGGAAAGTGTTAAAAATTTGGCCTGTAAGGGGTTGTATGGCGCATCTGTGATGTTAGAGATACTTCAATGGTAGATTGCGATGGTGGGTGGAAACGTACAGCGCAAGCATGTATGCTGTGCTATACCAGTCGACATCTTCGACTGTCTTAAAGTAGGTCGTGATAGAAGGAATAGCCTGGTCTCAGGTGTTAGCATCGCTTTAATGTTTCCTATATATCATCAGGAGCTAGATTGTCAATTCTCTACGGAACATCGTGAGTCAACCCTTAATTTGGGGTGGTATAAGCACGATGTAATGAGCATAGATGTCCACGGTGCCATTTGACTTACCGTAGCTAGCGCACCCAAGTAAAGTATTATCAATATGGCATTCAAGCAAATTGCAAAGAAAATAATGAGCAGCGGAATGCCAGTAAGGTACTTGTGCTCGCCTTTCACTTCAACCTTTGCCTTGCGTCCAAACATCTTAGAAAAAGACAGTAAGAACGAGAAAAATATGGAAAATGAGTCTCAAAATATCACCCTTTATACGTATACTCAATGAGCTTACGCTACTCTATAAGGATACGATACCGGTGGTCGTCACGTTGCATACGGTAAATGACTAAAAGCGTTAGTGTTGTGCTCGATACGGTGTTAATTACGATCCTTTCGCCGGCAACTTGAAAATCCCCGCTGTTTTCTTCGCGCTTCCTAACATCACTACCTAGGCAACCTCCCTATCTCACCCAAGCATTAGAAATGTAGACGGCCAATTCCGAAATGCCTGCCTTATATCAAGTTCCAAGGGCAAAAGCTTGCCAGAATTGTGCCGTGGCAAAGGCGAAATGTGAGCCAGCGATAGGATACGAGGAATGCAAGAGGTAAGCATCACCAAACGCTGGACACCAAGTTGCTGAAAATGATAGATGTAACAAGCAGAATCTAAAATGTGTTCTAAGAGATCCAACAGCCAGAAAGCGCAAAAGACAGGGGTCCTCAAACGGTCATGGGCCAATGCCCTCGCCGAGCGATGCCGCTCCAAGCTTTGGGCTTGACGAGCTCGAGCGTGGATTGGGCTATTATCGTGCAGCACTGTTCCCGTACTTCCCGTTCGTGGTCCCTCCGGACAGTCAGCAACGTGCGTCGGACTTTGCAAGAGAGAAGCCATTCCTGTCATTCGTCCTCGCGATGCTTGGCTGCACCGAAGACCGCTCGAGGCAGTGCGATTTAGCGCAGCAGAGTAGGGCATACTTGGGCACTCACGTGCTCCAAAATGGGAAGAAGTCTTTGGATCTCATCCAGGGTCTGCTAGTGTCTAGCTATTGGTAAGGCTTTTCCGAACCACGCATATGTCGTCGCTCATTCGCCAGGTACCATTTCCAGCATGAGCTCAAAAGCCAACGAAGCATATTTATGCATTTAGCCATGGGAATGGTCGTCGATCTCGAATTGAATAAGTCCCCGTTTTCCCGAGCACGACTTATGACAGCAAAGGAAGCCGACAATGGGTTCGACATACAGACCGACGGTGTCGTCGACCACACTTTAGAGGAGAAGCGAACCTTTCTCGGATGTGTATATGTATCCTCTGTGTGAGTAGGCAATTGATTCCAACTACGTCTCCGAAGGCTGACCGAGTAGCTTGTCGAAAGCTTCTCTCAACATGGATGCAATCCACTTCAGCGAGTATGCGGAACGATGCTGCGATGACCTCCAAAAGAATTCCATGCATTCTGATCACAGCTTGGTACACCTTTGTCGTATTCAGCATATTGTTGAACGCTTTGGAATCGGCAGAAGCGCGTTCACCCAGACGCGGCGCGCTCGCGGCTTTGAGTTTGAATTTGTCTTCGATGTCTTCCGCTTTCAGCGTCTCAATCAGATCGATGTTCTAGACTTTGTAAGGCACTGGGACCAGCAACTGAAGGAGGCCTGGGACATGATCCCAGAAATTGAGAAGAGCCGTAAGTACGGGATATGCGGTTGCATGTATATGGTTGCTGACGAGTGCAGAACTACTCCGAATTCAATATGGCTACGCCCGTGTTTGTTTGCATGAATGCTGCCTAGAAGAATCCCTCTTTCCTTCCGTCGAAGCTCGCCTCGATGTGTTCCAATCGTGCATCAACGCCATACGATTCCTGAATGACGTATTTGTACCCATGTCCGAGCGGCCGATCGGGCTACTTGACGTACCTTCACACGTCTACGCACAGTCGAATCACAGTATATTCGTAGCAATCCAAATTGCCTCCGCCAAATGCGGTAATTTATCCCCAGAGTATATCGACTCTGAGCTGAACTTGAGCTCCATATTCGAGATGACGTCTGAGCGAGTTGGGTCTGTGATAGCATTGTATCCGGATTCAACGATACCCGCATTCTACAGGAGACTTGTTCCGATGGCGAAAAACATTTCCAGGTGGTTCATTTCCAAGAAGAGAGCGGCTGAACGTGACAGGATGAATACGAGCTCCGATGACCTCCAAGCTGAATCGGCGGAGGAGCTAGAATTCGATTTCCTTGGCCAGTTCTTGAACACGGACGATAGCCTTTGGCTTCAGGAATTTCTATCGGGAGACGATCATCAATCCTTTGCGCAGTAGCTGTACGTGTCGTCGAGACTTTTACTTCCATGAAGACTGATTGGTAGTTTCAAAGATGGAGTTGATAGCGAACGAAGCCTGTCTATTCTTATGCGACCTTCGTGAGCTACTGTTCTTTACAATTAATAGGAGTCACGGGCGCCATACATAGAAAGGCACAAGTCTTACAGATAGGCGCAATATTCAAGGTCATTTTAATCTGATTGTGTTACACGCTTGGATATAACCACCCTCAGTCTATACAGTCCCCATAAACTCAAGCTCTAAAATCACTGAACCAGCATCAGACCCACCAACACTCAAAGATGAGGAAAATACTCACAGTTTAGCCACAAATCCTTGCTCCTTACACAGCTGCTCCGCATCCTTTACTACGTCAACTCCATATATCATCCTCTGCACGTCCGCATCCGCCCACTTATCGGGCACTGGCCCCTTCCCAGTCTTCAGTGCCGCAAAGATCTTGTCGCGCTCTTCCTTTGCCTTGCCGGAACCTAGATGCATCTGGCGCCCGTTCTCTGCTGCAAGTTCTACCAGGGCTTCGGCTCGCTGCTTCCGCACATTTTCGTATATCTTGAGGGCAGCCTGGATTGTGGTGGGTGAACAATCTGCGATTCGACTGGGGGCGAGGGTGACGCCAAGTACAGCCGCATCTTCAATAGCTTGAGCCGCGCCTTGAGCGAGGTGAGGAAGGGTCGGGTGGCACGCGTCGCCTACGAGTGCACTACTACCGTGCACCCAGGTGCTCAGTGGCTCATGCACGCGTAGTTTCCACTCGATGACTTCACCGTCCGGAACGAGATCTAGCATCCGATGGATCATGGGGCAAAAGTCACCGTACACATCCATCATGGCCGATTTCGATCCTTTTGTAGTATAAGTCGAGTTGGGTGCGCCGGCAAAGTTGACATCGGGCTGCGCAGTAGATATGTTGTAGATTTGCTTGTTGTGAATTGGGTACGCGATGATGTGTTTTTTCTCGCCTATCCAGCGTGTGACAGTGTCAGAGTCGAGAAGTTTGAGGAGTTCGGGATCGTTCTGCATTTGC
Source organism: Periconia sp. TS-2 (assembly GCA_030378425.1). Lineage (NCBI taxonomy): Eukaryota > Fungi > Ascomycota > Dothideomycetes > Pleosporales > Periconiaceae > Periconia > Periconia sp. TS-2. Next base: position 108,441 of record JASNQO010000043.1, on the reverse strand, counting down.
TCGCGCGTGAGCATGATACGGTAAGCTGCCTGGCCCGAGTCCTTCGCCTCTGCCGTCTCCTTCAACTCGTCGAGCATGGCAACGCGAGTCTGGCTCTTCACTCCATCACAACCCAATAGAACATCACATTCCACCCGGTGTGCCTCATCCGGAGCTGCTGTAGGTGTCACCCTGAAGCTTGGTTTCGCCCCAAACTCGACGTCCGATATTAGACTCCCCAGTTTGAACGTGATGGCCGGCTCCTTCAAACACCCATCATACATGGCGCCTGCAAGACTTGCTCGGTGTCCAACCATGTGAGGATATCCATATGTTTTCTCTACATATTCCAGTTTCACATAACCAAGCTCCTTGTCAGAACTTCCTTCCCGGATCGATGTGTCGCTACACTGCACTGCCTCGGCAGCAATTTGCTTCCAGCAGCCAAGCCGGTCAAGGATTCGCGCCATGTTGGGCGCTAGCTGGATGCCTGCACCGACGAATCCAAGGTTAGGTGCATGCTCGTAGACTGTGATATTTTTATGGCCAGCCTTTGCGAGTGAGAGGGCAGTAGCCAGACCACCCATTCCTTCAATATGTGAGCCGGCGCAAAGCAATGGCGAAGCGAAATCTACATACCGGCGCCGATAATGGCTATCCTGAGGTTCTCTGCCATGTTGGTATGTGTGGAAGAAACGGGTACAAAGAAGGAGAAGGCCACACAGCAAAGTTGTGGAAAGCAATTGAAGATGACGTTCGAACAGAGTTCCTGCGAGCTTCTATATCACAACCCCCGATGTATTATGGCGTCAAGCTTCAAATTGGCAGCGTGTCGTACAAAACGGCGGCTAAGGACCAATTACTGGAGCTATCGGAGTCAAACAGACGCGGAGCTACCGGGAGAGAGCTTTCACGCGTACAACGAGCGTACAAAAAGGCGAGGTCATCGGCCCTGGACCACGGCAGCACGCTCGGCAGCTTAAGAAGCGGAACCTTCCCCGTGGGACAAGTCAGCTGACGGCGCATCGCAACGTCTCGTAATCCTTCCATGAGCGCGTTTGCGGGGATGCCCGGCGGGCGACGGATGCATTTGCAGGCAGTTTGCTCAGGTGCCGACGATGCGGCCCGTGCCAAGACCCGCGGCTTCCACAGCTGCATGGTGGGGAACCATGTGGCCCGTGCGCATGCTTGCGGGGCTGCGGGCTGCAATCTCGGCTGCACTTGACGCGTCCTGGGCCAGGAGACAGCCTCCCAACACCATCACCGTCATTGTTTCTCTGTCTGCGTAAGATGAAGATGAGCGGGCCTATGCGAGCCAATTGAAAAAATGGCCAGAGCGACCACCTCTTTGGCCAACTGGCCGCTGCAGACATGGCAACCAAGGCCAACTGGACGAGGTCAAAAGCGGAACCCCAGCCCACTACGGAGTCCTTCAGGGATCAATCAACGGAAGCAGGCTACGTTCAGGTAGCGTCCGGTCCCCTCATTTCAAGGGCAGATCTTCGGGACTGGGAAAGAAGATATTTGGAAATGGCCCTTCAGGTCCCTCCGTGTCCACACCAGGCGGGTCTCCCATCGTCACTTCAAATTTTCGAGCGTCCATACGATTGCTAAGGCTCATGACGATGCGCTGGGATTCGCTCTTCAGTTATGGCGGCATGTTCGTTACAGCTGCAAAAGCGCTTGACTGTTCTCCGTCAGCGATCCAGGCCGCATTGCCTTCGAATGCGAGTGTGAACTTTGCGTACCCAGTCAAGGCGAATGCCACATTTCAAGTCCCATCTGGAGATACAGGATACCCCACGAATCCTGTTGGATTGCCAGCTCTCTGCGCCGTCTCTGTGCAAGTTCAGTCCATTGAGAATACCACGTTCGGATACGGTCTCTTTCTCCCAGATGATTGGAATGGCAGGTTTCTCGCAGTCGGAAATGGAGGCTTTGCAGGTGGCATAAACTGGCTGGACATGGTATGTCGTGTTAATAAATGATGATAGAATTCACTAACTAACAATGGGAAGGCGCCGGGTAGTCATTATGGCTTCGCGACCATGTCCACAGATACCGGACACAATTCTTCTTCTAGTGACGGCACTTGGGCATACAACCAGCCTGCCAAACAGGAAAACTGGGGGCATCTCGCCATGCACGGCTCTGTTCTCTCAGCCAAGACCGTCACGGCGGCCTACTATCAGAAAGACACATCATACAACTACTACTTAGGATGCTCGACGGGTGGTCGTCAGGGTCTAAAAGAGGCGGAACTGTATCCAGAGGATTTCGACGGTGTTGTAGCAGGCGCTCCTGCATGGTGGACGTCGCACTTGCAACCCTGGACCGTCAAGGTAACCTTATACAACCTACCAACGACAGCAGACTACCACATCCCGCCCGCGCTATTCCCAGCAATCGCCAGTGAAGTGATTAAACAATGTGATCCGCAGGATGGATTGACTGACAACATTGTCTCCGATCCCCTCGGCTGCAACTTTCGTCCCGAGGAACTTCTTTGCGGCGCAAATGTCACCAACGCCACGGCATCGGCCTGTCTGACCTCTCCGCAGATCGACACCCTCTACAAGCTCTATACAGACTCAATCGGTGAGAATCAAACATTTGCATTTCCGCACCTATATCTCGGAAGTGAGGCTCAGTGGCTTCTCCTGTCGGGTGACGCTCCAAACAATCTCGGCACGCACTACATTCAGTACTTCCTCGGGCTCGGCTCTAATTGGTCCTTCTACGATTACAATGAGAGTATCCAGCGTCTTGCAGATCAGGAACAGCCAGGAAACGCAACAGTGGGCTTTGACCTCTCAGCCTTTCATGCCAAAGGCGGAAAGATCCTCTCTTACCACGGTATGAGTGACGGCCTAATTCCCACTGGCTCGAGTCCCTATTTCTACAATCACGTAGACAGGACACTTAAATCTCGTGGCATTGACCTTGACGAGTTCTACCGCTTCTTCTTCGTTCCGGGAATGAACCATTGCTCCGGCACGCCGACTGCTGTCAATGCGCCGTGGTATTTTGCAGGAGGCAATCAGGCGCCAGCTTTGAGTCCGACTGCCTATGGAGTTCCTGGATTCAGGAATAAGGAGCACGACGTGTTGCTAGCAATGATGGCATGGGTGGAGCAGGGCGTTGCGCCTGATCACATCATTGGAACGAAATATGTAAATGACACGACTCAGGCAGAGGTACTGAGACAGAGGCCATTGTGCATGTATCCGAAAACTGCAAAGTACAAGGGTTCTGGCAACGTGGATTCTCCGGATAGCTGGGAGTGTAAGCTGCTGTATTAATATGCCGCAAAACGGCTGGATAGCAACGTATCTAAATATAGTATCTATACACCTGATTCTATCCTCTACGTGCCCGAATTATCTATATATAGTTCTTGAAGACAAATGGCTCCAAACGCCGCACTTAATCGGCTACAAGTCTGTGCTGTCCAGCAGCGGCGGTACATTTTCCAATAGATATTCAACAATCGCATCCGGGCCTTTCTCTACCTGCAGACCCTGTGGTATCGCATGTGTTTTGATGCCAGGTCGTTCCCGCTCTGCAATCTTCCTTATCTTCTCTGCTTGCTCGGGCGACCACATCGAAGCTGAGAACTGCGGCACTCTCCCATTAGATTCGCCCTTTGATGGCAAGACACGAGCAAGCAACACGTACCAGTATGTTTGGCTGATGCAGCCGGACTTTGAGTGGCACTTCTTCTATCGCTTTGAAGAGTTAGAGAGGAGCAACGCAAAACATACTTGAAGATTGTGTAAAACTTACTTTCGCAATTATCGACATGATGAATCTCATAGCGATCTTTTAGGCCATCAATCATGCGTCCAATTAATCTCTTCGCCCGTTCCGGTGCCGTGTTTACCGTGACGAGAGCAAAAGGGCCTTTGCGCGGCGTACTTTCCATCACGACTGGGAAGGTGTTAAAAACGTTGAATTCTTCAAGATCACGTGCAAGGTAGTGGCAGGGTGAGTGGTAGTTTTGAGGGAGCCTCAATGCAATCATCCAAGTAGATCACCAGGCTAGTAGACTATATAAAACAACCATGCCGGTCTCAGCCACGATAAGGCTCTTCGCAAACATGCAAAACTAGTGCGAAACCCCCCGGATCTCGAATTGCCATGTTGCGCACCCGATTCGGCGGGTGTTGTTCGAAAGGTTGTCGGCATCAGACTTGGCTCCGACTTCGCACTCATTTACCCCGCGGGTCCCCTGGCCCCACCGGCGTCATTCGAATTTAGCGCGGGGTTGGTTCTTTCGTTATGCGTTTCTGAGGCTGTTCAAGCTCTCCGTTGACATTTTGTTCGGTTCCTTTGTACAAGTGCAAACCCATAGAGCATCTCTTCGTGTCGGCATTATTGTACGAAAGATTCTTGGTGTCAAAAGTCGGCAAGAAATTGGGGCTATAGCAAAGGAATTGCGCGGCGTAGAGCTTCCGGTAGGTAGACGTCAGGCCTTGATCAGGAGAGATTTCACGGTATGCGTGTGGTTTATGGCGCGTAAGAACAGCCGGGAGGCTGACGTTGAGATATATAGCTCCTGCAGCTCCGCGCGCAGCTGCACTTAGCCTTACCCTTCTCAATTAATTCCCATCCATCATGGCTTCTCTAGAGCGCAAATCGTCCTTTGAAGCTGCTTCGGCGGCATTTCGCCAACATCTTCCCGATCTCAGTACTCCACGCTTCACGACCGCCGCAAAGCAGGATGTGTACGAGTATGCGAAGTTCTTCCGCGATAATCATGCTCCACCGTGGCTATTTGACCTTACACAGGCTTGGGGTAAGCTTTACGAACAGCCTTACAAAGGCGTCACCAACGATGGTACGATCAAAGAAGGTTTATTTGAAGCACGGGACGAGGGTGTGGATATAGGAAACATTGTCAAGAAAGCGGAGGAGTTACTAGGAAAGCTAAATGAGGAAGAGAGGAAGAAGATTGGGTATGAGGTCAACGCAAAGGAATGGAGAGCTTGGAGTAACCCAGAAATTCTACTACGGCCCTTTGGGTTGAGGCTGGAAGAGAGTACGTCCCTTTCGATACCTCCTTAGATCCCGGAGAGCTGACCTTTCCAGTCCCTGAAGAAACTGCACAATCCATCCTGCATGTGGTTGAAGCCTCTCTCTCCCCAGAAGGCTACCAAAAAGCGCTCGCTGCTATGCGTATAAACCATTTCCTCGGCGAATGCGTCCAGCTACCTCGTATAATGAATAAGTACTCCTACAACTTCCTCCTCTTCGGTACACCTTCTACCTCGCCGTCCCAACCCTGGGGCTGGCTGCTCTACGGCCACCATCTGGATATCTCGTGTTTCTTCCGCGGGCCTCAGGTTGTCATCAGTCCGACATTTACCGGCGCAGAGCCTAACATCATCGACGACGGGCCTTGGAAAGGAACCGAGATATTGCACAAAGAAGGAAATCTAGGCTTAAAGCTGATGCAGGGTCTCACATCAGAGCAGCAAAAGAAGGCTCAAATATTCAAGAAGCTCAAGGATGAAGGAATGAAGACGACAGGAGATCTTCTCACGGACACATGGAACAAAGACGACCAACGGCATCTTTGTGGCGCTTTTCGTGATAACCGAGTAGTTCCATATCAAGGCGTCCTCGTCAGCACCTTCTCATCCGATCAACAACAAATAATCCTCGATATCGCCAATGAAATGCAGCTGTACCTACCCTCCAGGTCCCGCCAGCTACGTCTCGAGCAAATCAAATCGCATTTTGACGAGACTTATTTCTGCTGGACGGGAGAGTACGGCGACGATGATCCGTTCTACTTCCGCGTTCAGAGTCCTGTGGTCATCTTGGAGTTTGATCATCATTCCGGGGTGTTTTTGTCCAACACAGAGCCGGCCAAGTTTCATACTCATACCATTGTCAGAACGCCGAATGCGGGTGATTACGGCAATGCGATTAGGGATTCGCAACATAAGCTGTAGTAAGGAAATCCAAGGATTCTAGGCAATGTTCAACACTATTGAGGTTTAACCCCTTCTGAAAGCTATGTTGTAGTTAGTGCAAGGTCGATTACGCATTCATGTTACAGCTGTTCTAGGCTAGGCAAAAAATGAGCGATGCAGTCAACTCCCTGTGTGGGTCTACGTAGTGTCATGAAGAATGAGTATTCTGAGACGCAGCCGGCAGCTTAAGATAATTCAATATCAGATTGCTGTGTATTTCTGTTGTCGAATTTGTAATATAGATTTTTCTTCAAACCCTTGCTGTCATATCACGCCTCAACGAGTTCCCCTTGAACTGTAGTACCAGTGTCGGAAGCAGGCTGACACCGACCATCAGTGCAACCGCAACACCAGCACTATTGGCAATGCCAACATTCTCAAACATCTGAGGAAACCTATTGCATGTCAGTTCTACTTCCACAAGATCTTAAGAGCGATGTAAACTTACCAGAACGGGCCAATGAATCCCCAAATCTGTCTGACAAACGTGATGAACACACCGATACTCGCTGCCTCCTCATGGTAGCAATCGATAGCATACGTGATGAGCACAGTCGTAACTATCTGGTTTCCTGCCGCAGCTATAGCCGCGCCAACGACAGGCGTCACGTTCCATTTCCCTTCAGGCGCTTGTTGAATGCGCACTAGAAAGATGATGATACCGCAGATGGTGAGCAAATAGCCAGCATAGCTCAACCACAGGCGGTATTCCGGTTCGGGTTTGCCCGCCGTCATCTTCTTAGCCTTCCTGCGCATCCACAAGTCGCTCATATGGCCACCAATCTGTTCCCCGATAATCGAGCCAATAATGAGGCCGAGGAATTGCAAGCCAAGTTGCTGTGCGTTAAAATGGAACTTCTCGGCAAAGAGTTGCGGAATCTCAACAGTGACCAGCACTGAGCCAAAAAGGAATATCATGGCGTATGAACATGCCGGGATCATAACGCAAGGGTGGGCTGCCATGCGCAAAGGAGAGATGAATTCGTAGAGAGTGAAGGGCGTACGGTCGATGCGGCGAAATTTAAAATAAGACTCCTTGAAGCCGGGTACGTCATGAAGGGCATGCTGATGTCGAATAAAGCGTGTCTCGGGTCCAAAGAAGATGTATAAGATGAGCTGGGCGCCATTGATCTAGGAGACGTTAGTGTTACGGAGGTGCGCGGGTGCGGAGGCAAACTTACCATGGCCAAAATCCAGTAAATCCAACGATAGCCAACGTGATACGCGACGAAACCAAAGATGAACGGTGCAAGCGGCACACCAAGCGTAATCATCACCGTCCAGATACCCATGTATTTGGCTCTCTCGTTCTTGAAAAAGGTCTCCACGACGACCGCGCTTCCAATAGCCGACGCTGGGCAGATAAAAAAGGCTGTAAAAGCACGACATGCTGCCATAGAAGCGTACGTTTGGGTTTTCGCGCATGCAATATTGAAGACGAGACTACCGATCAATGAAATGATGAAGATAGGACGTCGGCCGAAGCGCGTTGACAGAGGACGCCAAAAGAGAGGTGCGCCACCAATGATGGCAATCTGGAGAGACGTGAGGTAGGATGCTTGTTGCAGGTCGATATGGAGATCTTCAGCTATGCTCTCGTAGGCTGGGATGATGGATGCAGCTATGAACGTGGACATGAGGGCATGGAAGGCGACTAGAATGAGGTTGGAGGTTTTCTATCTGCTAATTAGAAGCTGCATGTACTCCGAGTTCGTTCAACTCACCTTCCAACTCGGCCAGTTGTACGGATCCGCATCGGTCATCAATGGAATGGGATCGAGGTCAAGCGTTCCATGCCTCTGGAGTAGATACTGTCGGTGCTCTTCCGAAAGATGGGCTACTTCTTCAGTATCGAGGTATGTGCCATGCGTTGCCGCATGTTCCAAGTCGCCATTCTCCTGGTCTGGATCTCGAACGGTCGTGCTTTTCTCTTCGCCAGACATGTTTGCAGAGACTGAACGGTGCTGGCTTTGTTGAATTTCCCCAGATCCGTTCATGAACTAAATAATAAATCTGGGGAAAGAATGCGGAGCAAAGGGAATGGTCAATCCTCATGAATAGCCACCTCCACCTTTTGTACAAAAAATCGCCATCCCCTAGCCCAACATAAAGCGATGGGGTATGGAGTTTCCGGGATGCTGAGGCGTCCTACGAGGTCTCTAGCAGGGATGACCAACGTCTTTCGTCACCATGAGCTCGCTAGCCTCTCCCTTGCCCAACCAAAGCACAAGACTATTAGGAGGCGGGCAGTGCCCCGAAGAACCGACAGCTAGTTTCGAAGATCGCGCCAAAGTTAGCTATAGAAGATAGTACGTCAAATTTGCATCCGCCTTTACGCGTCGGAATGTAAAGATGGCAGTTCACCTCGACGCTGCGTAGGTGCACACGTTGCTAGCGCTGGCCCACTGTCTCAAGTGTTCATCGGACCCTGTCCTTCGGAAACAACAACCGGGTCATATTTACAAAACAATTGATGTACGTTGACCGAATTATGACAACGCGGCAGCCACTCTGGTGCCGAGGCCAGTACAAGCTTTGAGGCGGGTATAAGCTTTGCTTGTTCTCGGATGCAACATCTGTATCCGAATGCCGCGAACCGGGGTGGAAGCGGAAACGATCCACATACTTCGCACAATGGGTTTTCAAGGGGGCTAGACGGGTGACGAGTCAGATAACATCCGTAATGTGACAAAGCGTCGATAGCAGCACGTTCCTAGCCGAGCCCTCCGGAGGGATGCTGAATTGAACAAGTGGGTCTAGGTTTGTCTCACGCTGCTTTCGCGTCTCAACATCTATTTGCTTCTATGTTTGAGCGACCGAGAGTTCCTGCCACTTTATCGCTCCTACTAGATGTTAGGATCCGAACCTACAGCCTTGAATCCAGCATTGCCCGCATGCTTCGCGTTCATCGCCGATGAAATAGGGCGAATAGGTAGATGAGACACAAAGTCGACATAGGCATCAGCGTCAATAACCAGCTTCGCGGCAATTATTCAGGCACGCCTACGAATAAGATCAGCGCTAAAGGCCGAGATGCCTTTTGAAGAGCGGGGTAGTGCACAGAGGATCCCATAGTCCCTCAACAGTTCCTTTTGCGGACCACATATACATGCAATATTGATATCGGCTGTTGTTGCGGCTCAGCATGCGTGGCGAAGCCTAGGAATTGAGCATTTTCAATGCTCCGGATGTCAAATCGGTAGTTGAAGACTCAATAGTGCTGTCTTTTCCTTGAACCGATGAAGTTTTCTTTTTTTTTTTTTTTTCCTTCTTTCGATCTTATCCTCCAAACTGGGAATTTTGTATTGCTTAGGCACGGGACAGATTTCCCTTTGCAAATGATTCAGATGAGTGGCAATTTTTCCTAAGATTGCTTTGTGTCTATGGATACAAAGACTGTAGCATATCAATCGCTCCTAGCCTTTGCTCTGTACAAAAAACAATAAGGCAAGTTGCTGGATTACTCATTGCCTAATTTCTGCTTGCCTTCAATGTGAAATGGTTCCAACGCCAAGTTCTCGTTAATGGTTGATTGCTTCATATTTCCACTTTCTCCAGAAATGGCACCGCGAATGGCATCCATTGAATTTCGCTCTTGATCCACACCTTCTAATGTGAAAGCTACTTCGGTGTCATCTTCGGGACGGACATAATCCTTAGGCTCGCGCCATTCAGAAAGTGGCACTCTATGAGCTGGTTTAGAAATAATATTACAGATCCAGAAGACGCTGAAAGATAGTAGAAGCCCGACAGGATACGAGACGTAGTAGAAGCGTGTTATACCCAGAGGCATTTTGACGCCCATGTTCCCCAGGAACCCGGGAAAGTTGACGCCGACGGCAACTATGTACGCAATATATCCGCGTATATTCCAGCCCTTGGTGAAATGATAGGCACCTGACTTGCTTGATGTAAACAAGTCAGGAACTTTTAGGTCACCGCGGGAGATAATGTAGTAATTGCAGATCAAGACCCCAGTAATAGCTGAGAGGAAGATCTGATATGAAGCCAGGAATCTTATGAAAATTGCCGCCGAGCCAAGGAGGTACCATGGGTTGATGGCTACAGATACGACTTGGCATATGTACATACCACGGCGGATGCTGATGTATCTCGGAAAGAGTGCCGAGATATCATTGCCAGCTGATCTCGGTCATTAGCCTCAAGCAGTAGTGTGAACGAGTGCGAGTACCTGGAATGCTGTTCTCAAACACCGATGAGAACAATGCTGAATATGCAAACATGAAAGCAATAAAAAAGCATCCAGCTCGATTTTTTGGTGTATAATTCTCAGTCTGAATTCGGTCGAGGAGAAGCACAGGGTTCCAAACAAGCTCTCCAAAGATATACGTCGAGCTCGAGGCGACCACATTGCCAACAAGTGCCACTAAGAAATCAGCAAGGGGGAAACCTAGTAGATTCCCTATGATAACATCATTAGGCTTCTTCGCATAACGTTGGAAATCAGGTGCTGAGCTCGCAAAGGTTCCGCAATTAGCAGCAAAGAGCCAAAGGAACCGGGCGATCAGCCAACCCTTTTCGGAGCCGTGTACTTTCGAGGGCTGGGTGAGAACTGGCCCAGCACCACCAGCAAGTGTCAGCGTCCAGGCAAGCATGGATATTGCAGATAAGATGTAGACAACGAGCTTGATATCTGGAAACAGTCAGTCAGTTCGGTTGGAAAACCATCAAGGTGGCTTTACTCACACACAAAAATTCGCATCTTTGGAATCTTCACCATCAGAAATAGACAGGTCGAAAGCCTTTCAATCCATTAGTAGGCATGCGATATGTGAGAAAGGTGGAAACCGATACCAAAATAAAGCATAGCCTATCATGCCGCCAGAGGTAAGCGAAGAGCCTTGACCCATCTTGTTCGGGATGTGTGCGATGCTTGGGAAGACTGCATGAAGCATGACGCTGTCTCATATTAGCTATACCTTGTCTCCGGCTCACCAAGGCACACTTACTATACACACATGCCACCTTGCACTCCCTAAATTTATCCAGTCAACACCATTATCTGTTATAATACCAAGAAGACTTACATTGACGCCGTTCCACACAATCGACATGATTGCTCGGTTCAGTGTCGGCCACCAAGCGCCGACAACGCCAAAAGCAGCTCTACTGAGCACGGGGTATCCAACATGATAGACGGCACCAGGTCGCCCATTTACAACAAAAACAGTGGCAATGATAAGCCATCCACCGAGTTGACAACCCATCACCTCCCATATGCTGAGACCGGTAGATTGGGCAGCACTCCCGGAATACCAGCCGGCAACTCGTCTATATTAGCATCGCATAGTCAGGCTGGGCCAAGAGCATACATACCTGTTGCGGCAGCGGAAAACCAGAAAAAGAAATAGGTGGTTTGCGACCAAGTGCGGTTACTCTGGGCTAAAGGGCGAATATCATCATTGTCAAGCCACGCATCCTCACTTGATCCAGGGACAGCGAAGCGTTCTTTGATATCTCGTCGCGTATCTGCCATAATGCGCAGAGGCTCTCTCAGTGTCCAACTGCTGCAAATATATTGAAATTGGGCATGGAAGACCGGGTCGAAAGAGAATTATATGTCGAGACAAGGGCAAGTCCTCCATGTCCTAGATTCCGAGCGATAAGAAAATCCAGTCTGTTCCATCGGATCATAGATTGTCAATGGGAACGCAATCATAATGTTCGGTCAAACGCTTTTGGTCTAGGCTCCATCCGGAGAACCCCGTACACTAGCCCTAGCTAAGATTGGGGGTCAGTAAACATTCTGACCCCCAAAAATCGCATAATCCTGATATCTCCATACAGCTGAACCCCCACAATGAGGCATCTCCCCTTGCTTACCGTTTGAAAGAGGTAAGCCGAAGGCTCACGATTAGCGTATCGAGCAATTTATCGGCTATTGTCTTATTCCGAGTCAATCATTGCCTTTGAATGGGAAAAGCGGTTTACGCCTGTCTCCGCTTCGCTGTGTAGATAGTGGCCTATGCGCCCCCAATCGTGTAGAGCCATGCCAAGTGCCCCGCTCTCAGAAGTATATCTGATTGACACTACATATTTCCCCAGGAAAAATAACGCTTACCGCAGCTTGACCATGTTCTCGTGTTAGCACGCTGATATTCTCACCAATAACCATGTCTGCCACAATCGTCAGAAACGCACCGACTTTTACCAATCTAGAATTACTCACATCATACGGTTTCACTCACCGCAAGGTGTCAAACGCCCCGGCACGCGACTGTCGACCTGATGAAATCCCAGTAATCGACATCTCCGCCATTTTTGATGGAGAGGAAGCACGTCGAAAAATTGCAGTCGAAATCAAATCAGCAGCAGAGCATACAGGCTTCTTCTACATAAAGAACCATGGAATTGATGAGACGATCGTCAGCAACGCTCATCGAGCGGCTTCGAAGTGAGTGATCGTCACAAGTACAGCATGTCCTTCATCCTGAACTGAACACCTAGTTTCTTCAAACAGCCGCTGGAGGCAAAACTCAAGGTAGCCAAGTCCAAGAGCAAATACCACAATGGCTACGGTGCCAATGGCACCACCAAGGTTTCTCCAACAGAGTCCTTGGACAACAAAGAAACTTTCATGTGGCAGTACGATCCAAAATTTGATCCCGAAGACAAAGATTTTTCAGCGATCCCAGAAGCGGTCCGACAAGGACTCCGTTACGAAGACAGTATCTGGGAGGGAACTGCCCAGATTCCGGACTTCCAGAGAGACACTATTACTTATTGGCAATCTTGTCTGACATTGGCCCGTGTACTGGCCAAAGTTTTCGCGCTGTGTCAAGATCTTCCAGAAGACTACTTTGATGCACTCACCACATACCCGGGGGCAGATGGAGTGTACAATTACTATCCCGCATTAACTACGGAGCAGGCAGCGACCATCGGACCTCGCGATGTTGGTATCGGCTCCCACACCGATCTCCAATGTTTTACTTTGCTCTGGCAAGACAATGTAGGCGGGCTTCAAGTCCTGAAGCATGACGGTCAGTGGATCAAAGCACCCCCTGTTGCTGGTACCTTTGTGGTCAACATTGGAGACTTTTTGATGCGCATGTCCAATGATCGCTTCAAATCGACTGTGCACCGTGTTTTCAACCGTTCCACTGTGGATCGATACAGCATGCCCTTTTTCTTTGGATTTAACTTCAATGAGACCTGCTCTGTATTATCCACGTGCATCGACGACCAAAATCCAGCCAAATATGAACCAATCTCTTGTGGCGAGGTGCGTCAATGACCCTTGCTCTTTTGACAGATGAATTGACAATAGCTGAATGTACCAGTGGTGTCGACTACGCTTCGAGAAGACAAATCTGGGCAGCAAAGGAGTACGAGATTGAGTTTGGTTGGTACGAACAAGCACATAGTGTCAACGATGCAATATAGCTATGACCTAGTCATTAGGTCGCCTTACCCAATCGCTTCTTTCATCCTGTCGCGAGATGAATCCGCAGCATTATACACTCTAGTAAAGAGATGGTGCCATAGCTTTACATCCTAGCGCTGCAATCATTAAGATATTGAACTGATCAGCACGTTTCCTGATGCTGGTGTACAGCCCAGTCTTAACCATGTGTGACTTTCTATCAAAGTGCAGCCAACTGACTGCCCGCCCGCCTGCTCGCCTGCGATTAGTATTTGAGCAATCGGTGTTTATCTTCGGCCCAACGAAATTAGCATCACGTGCAGCTTCAAGAAGTCTGACCAATCAGCACGCAAGCATTTAGGTCCTTGCCCCGCCCCTATGCCATGATCCTCAACCTCCCAAATACTTATCCATTCTTATCGGTCTGCGACCCTCCACTAAGCCTATCTTTAGAGGAAGAGCCATCGAGAGAGGTTCTGTAGTTACACGCGTTCTTATCATTCTGAGGCGAAAACGAGTCACATGCCTCTTACACTTTCGGCACGAACAAGGAGTTCCGGCGAAGGAAGAGCCGCTGGTTTGTGTACCCAATACTATGGCGGGCCGTGATCAGATACGATCAATTGGAAAGCCACGAACTCGGAGCAAGAGAGTTAAAGACAAATATTCTACTGGTCAAGTTTACGAGCGCCCTTATAGCTGTGACCTAGGCGATTGTACGAAGTCTTTCACTCGCCTGGAACACTTAAGGCGACATCAACTCAATCGTTAGTGCACCATTCCTCCCACATTTACATCATCTGAAAAATAAGCTACAGATGGGACATCTCGATCTTGGAGCTGCATGTCTTGCCCCGCCACATTCGTGAGACGCGATCTGTGGCAACGTCACATTCGAGTTTCTCACAACGAGAGGACGCTTTCCAACCCAAAATCACCTTCAGAAAGATCCATTCCAGATACTGATCGCCAATCACTCGAGATTCAAATCCCCAAGGACGACCAAGAGGATACTTTCACTCTCAGTGCTAATGATTCGATTAACGCTCCCCATTCGTTCTCAGGAGCATGGCCAGGAGATTGTACGCCGTCTAGATCACACAGTACACATGATGCTAACAATGGATCCTGGGCTAATCTATATGGCTCCACTCAGCCAGTGGACCAGCCGACACCAGACTCCATTAATGACACGTTTGAGCTTCCGTCGATACAGGATCCCCAATGTCACGAAATGAGCTACCTTACGAGCGACAATCTACAATCTTATGGCGTTGACCTCGACTGGTTCTGGGAGAACCAAGATATATCATTAGACCCAACTAACAGCAGAGGCGAGGCACCCCAGGGGACCCTTTCTCCACCAGCAACAAGTCTACCACGCCTTAGTATGGTAGCTGATCAATCCAATGCTACCAATGAGGTACCAAGATGTCTCCAAGAAATCAAAACGAAACTGCGCTTTTCTGTGAACAAAGATCTTGGCGCACCAACCTGTCCTTTCCGCATTTGCAATGCTCTCACCGAGGAGATGCGATTCCACCTATTGATGGACCTTCGAAATCTAGTAGAGATTGACTATCGACAACCTATTTTCTCCTTGAATGGTATGAAACAAGGGATCCACCTGTATTTCCGCAACGTTTCTATTGAATACCCATTCATCCATCATGAATTTCTAATCCCATCAAACGAGGAAATCTCGCGAGCGATTGCTGAGACCTGCGGCAAACCTGATTTCCGGTTACTCTGGGCTGTCATCACCCTTGGTTGGGGTCTGATTGCGAGCGAAAAAGACGAGGACTACAAAATTATAGCTACCATTCAGTGTGCCTTGAGAAGGTCTGTTGTCTGCGTGAGTGGTCTGATCTTTCCCAAACCTGTTTCTCGACTGACGCAGAGTGTGGCCGCTGTCAGGATCCAGCACTACAGAACATACCGTCACTGGCACTAGTCCAGACTCTTTTCCTGGTTCTTCTCTCTGCAAGGTACCAGGGTGGTGAAGCAGAATACGGATTTGCTTCCATGTTTCACGGCCTCTTGCTCGAGGTATGAATTCCAGAGTATTGTTATGAAAGAATCGTGAAGGGCTCACTACACCGTAGGCTACACGACGTCTCGATCATCAGCCCGACCGATTGACGAATACAGCCGAGATCAGCTCAGATAATGCTGTTTTGGCTTGGGTGCAATGGATAGAGGCCGAGACTATTCAGAGGTAAGTCGTTTTGATACAACCGATGTAGGCTTATGCCCCTGCTCACGGGCCTATTGGTTATTCTCTGGACGAAGTCTGTCACCGAAATTAGTTACCGGTCTTCATCAAGAGTATGCAACTTTGCTAATACCAACCACAATTTTAGGCTTATTATGCAAACCTTCATTGCCGACGTCAAGCACTCTATATTATATAGTGGGGACACAACAATGACCGCCTTCGACCTTAACGTCAGGCTTTATCGCTCAGAAGATGCTTGGTACGCTACCTCGGCTTCGGAGTGGAAGGACTTTGTCCACGGCAGAGCTGAAGCACCGTCCTCACTGGTCGACACACTGAAGCGAGTCTGGAACTCTCCTGCCTCAAAACTCTCAGCTGGTGATGTTGCAAGGGGAGCGAACATTATTTTGTATGGTCTGCTATCTATCGCACAAGAACTCACTCGTCGTTCTGAGAGCCCGCTCTACAAACAATCTAACGCCAGCTCACTCACACTGGGAACTACATTCCAACGTTGTCTCGACAAATGGGACTATCTGTGGACCGAAATTTCCATACCCCCAGGATTTACTGCCTCTTTCCCATGGAGGAATTGTTTATGTATCCACCGTCTTGCTCACACTTTGTACGAAATTAACCCTATCGACTTGCAGACAGTTGCAGGCAGGCGAACGGTAGAAGGAAAGAGGCAACGAGCATCTGATTATGCCAGGTCGAAAAGAAAGATTCGGACCTGGATTAAGCATGAGCGAGCCAAGTTTGCATTGTCACGTAAGTCCGAGATTGTTCACGCTCCCTTCGCGTTCGAAATTCCAGCGACCACATCTAATGTACAGGCAGACGCAGCTGCAATCATCAACGAGCGCTTTGAGGACTCATCATTGTCGATACGGCATTGCCAGCACTGCCTTTGGTGCCTCTACCTGGCGGCATTGGTATGTTGGAACTTCGGTTTTGCATTGACTGGCAGGCTATGTACGCGCAATCTTGTCACAAGAGGGCAAATTGTGTCGCTGGAAGCTGCGAGGCGGGAGTGTCTCGTCTATCTGGAAGCCGCGATGGAATTGCGATCCCAGGAGAGCATGAATGAATCCTCAAGGGAAAACCTTGCGAGAACCGCAGGTATGCTGATTGTGGTGAATGAAGAATTAAAATCTCAGTGTGGAATTGGCATGATCCTCGAAGCAAGCGAGCATCTTTCTAGGTTAGTGGGTCTCACAGACGGTGAGAGGCCATCCAATATATCTGCCAGTGCGTCGGATGACGGCACATGATCACAATGGAAAGAGTTTCTTGTCACGACACCAGTTGGTACTATGCATGCTCATTGGGCTTGCACCTAGAACCTCGAGATAAGCGAGCACTTAAGGGCATAACAACGTGAAGTGTGAGCGGGCAGGCTCCACGACAAGTGAACAACTAAACATGGGTCGAAAAACCTGCTCAGAAAGAAAGGAAAAGTCTAGGCAGCTGGAGTATGAGACCTCGGCTTTGTTCGCCAAAGCGGACACGGCCGATTCCGACCGACAGTCCTAATAGATGAACTGCGTCGATTAACGCTAGATCGATGAAGAGATAGTCGGCTTAGTTTTATGTTGGGGGTTGCTGCTAGCTCCTCCGCAGCTGATCGCGATTCTTTTTAGGGCGTGGGCCCAGTTTGGGGGTTCGGGGTTTGGGGGTCACTTAGCCAGAGCTTATCACACAGCATCAAAGTCAGTGAGCCAAAATAATATTATGGAATTTAGACATCATAAATCATCTTCAAACGGCCAATCTGCCCCACTTTGACCAAAGACGGCAAGGTTTTCGCCGCAATGAGGTGCAAATCTTTGATTGATTTTCTCGGACTTCGGAAGGTAGAATCATAAAAGCTCGACTTCCCAAGAAGCAGACCAGAGTCCCGGCTTGTACGTCTCCCAGAAAGTTCTCATTTCTGAACAGAGCGCATTGATTGCTCAAGGAGGACTTTGATACCATGAAAATCCGCAGTTCGTCCACAGCCGCAACATGGCTGGCGCTCCTTTCTCTAATCTGTGCTCCCGCGGTAGTCGGCGCGACTCGAGATGAAAATGGCATCCCAAACATCGACGATCCCATCGTACAGAAGCACCTAGCTGCCCGAGGCAATTGGATCGCTGACGAGAACACTGAGCGACAAGGTACACCAAAACGGCATTTGACCACTTCTACGACAACCTGCTAATACTGACCACCCTCTTCAGACTTTGCCTTCCGTCAAGCACTTTCCCCGGTGGCTCAACAGGCCGAGGCAATAGTCGCAGCCATTAGACAAGATGAGATCAACAACTACTGGCGACACCATGCACCCGTCGGTGAAGAGGACACCGAACGTTTTGCTGGTATGATGTTTCCCAAGGCAAGACCCTTTATTGTTGCAAGCAAGCTCTGGAATATTGTTCGACGCATGCCCAAAGGATCGCTGTTGCACTCTCACTGGAATGCCATGGTGTCGGCCGATGTCATAATCAACTGTGCGCTCGGCACCCCCGGTATGGTCATATCTGCTTCGCAGAACCTTTCCACCGATCTTGGTCGTAGGAATGCGACCATTGCGATTACCCACATGAATACGACTGTCAATGGATCTTTGCCATCCTTGAGCTCTCCTGAGTACGTTCCAAACACACGGATCTCTTTGACGGTGGCGGCAGACTCCTTTCCGGGTGGACGCGATGCCTTTATTAGTTTTCTCAAGACGAAAATGACGCTCCTGCCTGAAATTTCTGTCCGTCATGATCTGGGTGTTGACGCAGTCTGGCATTTATTTCGCGGTTACTTTTCAACGACCGGTGGTTTTCTCGCCTATGAACCAGTGTTTCGTACATTTCTGCAAAGTTTGCTCAAGTCATTGGTTGACGATGAAATCAACTGGGTAGAGCTACGCAGCGATGTGAGCATAGCAAGTCTAATTCCACATGGGCAAGCAGCCCCGAGCTCTCAGGCCGGATTCCCCTGGCAGATCATGCTCGAGGAGATTGAAAAATTCAAAGCGAGCCCCAGTGGCAAAGACTTCTGGGGCTTAAGAGTGATCTGGTCGGATAGGCGAGCACAGAATCGCTCAGTCATCACTACAAGTATGTATCTCGTTCGAGAACCTATGATGGCCCAGACCGCACTCAAGATGAAGTGCCGCCAAGGAAGAAGTCACGATCGGGCACGACTAACACATATCTAATAGGCATGAGAAATCTCCTTAAATTAAAGCAACAATTTCCCCATCTATTCTCTGGCTACGACTTCGTCGGACAGGAAGATATTGGTCGACCACTTGCTGATCTGGCGCCGGAGCTATTGTGGTTCCGCGAGCAAACCGAATTACTCAACGTCACACTCCCATTCTTTCTCCACGCAGGCGAAACACTCGGAACAGGAAACTCGACTGACCTGAATCTATTCGACGCGATGCTGTTCTCCGACAACCGACGCATTGGCCATGGTTTCTCGTTGTACAAACATCCGGCACTCATGCGTCATGTTCGTGAGAATAAGCTCATGGTCGAAGTGTGTCCGATCTCCAACGAAGTCCTGAGGCTGGCCACCGATGTACTACACCACCCTCTTCCTGCGTTGATTGCGAACGGCGTGCCGACGTGCATTAGCAACGATGACCCGTCCATCATGGGACAGGATGGGCCGGGCCTCAGCTTCGATTTCTATCAGACGCTTCAAGGTTTCGAGAGCCTCGGATTGGGAGGATTGGTAAGTCTCGCTCTGCAAGGCCGTCCCCCATTTGCGTGATTCCCCTCGTGATTAGGCCCCCAGTAATGGCTAATGAATGAAACAGGGTGCACTGGCAGAGAATTCTGTGCGCTGGTCTAATTTCGAAGATCAGACTCATGAGCAGTGGCTCACGGATATCCAGCTAGGAATGAATGGAACAGGCATCAAAGCAAGGAGATTGCGGGAATGGCACCAAAGATGGGAGGACTTTTGTGCATGGATTGTGGACGAGTATGGCGATAGCTACGGTTCGACACCGTGACTACACGACTATGCGCTCATGAAGTCGCCCACTTGTAATAATAGACAAGGGATTGGGGTTGACGGATAGATGACTCACTCCTGTTTGACGTACAGATGGTGAGAAAAGTTATGAATGCCCGCTTTGCCGGAGTATTCAGAATCATAAGTATATATCTTGCTATAAAGTTATCTGTAGTGCTCTATAGGCCTACGGGTTGGTGATAGAGAGACATTGTAATTTTCGTAGATTCGGTCTACATGAAGACTTCCTCAAACATTATAGTCGTGTAAATGCTTGATGGTATAACAAACAGGCAAGGTCACTTCAGATGAGTGATGGGTCGTTGTCATCCTCTCCCTGTAGTCATTCGAGAATAATCGATGTGGTCAGCAACCGAGTTGACAGGGTTAGAGAGATCGAACGTAGGTCTGCGTTACTACGGACCTGTATGCTTTCCGACAGTTCGGTAACGGCTTACAAATAATCTCCATTGTACTCTTCGAAGGACGATGCAATCTACTAAGGTCATTTTACCACATATGTCCACGCTTTCCTCTTGCTTTTCAGCAGATCTAGACATTCTTCGTTCATTAGTAGCTTTACTGGGCCAGAGAGGCGGACATCTGAGTCCATCGCAATGCACAACGCCCAAAGGACTGATCTTGAACCTCTGATGCAATTAGAAATCGTTTCGGGGCCTGCCTATGTTTTAGAATATGCATCCAATCCCCTACGATGCGATTTGACTCGGAGGCCCTCGATATCACGAAGTCATACGATCTTTGGTCAGAAGCTGACGAAGATGTGGCATGCAAAAGAAACATGGCGTTCCAATACTTACTAGTAACAGCCTCAGACCATATTTTTGGCTATTTCCGTGATGAAGAATGCTCCGCATTCGAAGTTCCTCGTAAACATTCGAAGTTACTCGGAAATGTAACATCCGCAAAAGGGACTTGGTAAACTCACCTGGGCTTCTCCCCGACTACGCGTCCGCCATGGGTTCACGAGACTGTCACCTTTCGCCGCTTCGAGCATTTGCCCGCGGACGAAATGACCGGTTGGTACAACATCAGTGCAATCTCTTAGTCTTTCCTCTTCTGGCATCGAGATTCAAATTTGCGGCAATCAAATCTCCGACGTCAGGATAACAACACCCGTCGCAATATACTGCTAATTCACTCGACAGACATCGGGGATGCCGCACGTTACCGGTTGTGCTGCTCGCGCACGCTGCCCTTTGCAAGACACACATGCTAGACGTAACAAATACGCATGGGCAGCTTCTGCGCACATGCGGGTGAGGCTCGTCGCTAAGGAGGTGCATACACGAGTGGATAAGTCCGCCCTAGACGAGTTGGCACTAGGCAGAACACGCCGTAGTCTACCCAATGTGTGGAAAGCAAACCTCAGGTAGGATTCGGAAGAAAAGAGCTAAGTCGATCACTAATGCGTCTTCGATGGTGATGATGCTGAAGCCAAGTCCACAAAAGAAGAGTCTGCCGTTGCGACAAAGCTTAGAGCCTTCGCGTAGGCGGTACTACTGGACTGAAACTTGCGGCCTCAGGCGTCCGCCTGGTCGCAATTCTTGTGATACCAGTCGCCTACTCCATGGAGATTGTCGTGGACAATGGGAAGGTCATATGGTTCGACGACGCGTAGGACAAGAGGTAGATGAACCTTGGCGACGACGAGCAGACAGCCTCCTCCTCGACAAGTCCGCAACACGTGATCCCATGACCCGAAAGCAACGGCGAGGAGCTGCTCATGGAGTAATAGTCAAGAGGCATTTCAAGTAAGAGTTGGCCTGTGGTGGAGTTCTTCGGTGTCCGTGGAGCACAGACCAGAACGCCCAACCGCGAGTTGGGTCGACAGCATCATCCACGAGTTCTTCCACCACCGCTACCTCACCAGACTAAGACCTGCTGTGTACGCGGCCGTTCCGAGCTTGACATCAGACAAAGAGCCAGCAAGCCATCTAATATCCTGCAGCCAGTCATCAAGACGTGATCAGGCGCCCCAGATTTGGTTCGATCCTTCCGCACCCTCGTGTCAGCACAATTCCTCCTCCGAACTCCCGAGGATGTGGACCAAGCTATCGAGGAGCTAGTCTTTCACGGCATCGTGGGCCAGGAACTCTACAAGTACACTGTGCCGAGCCAGAAGAAGCATTGTTCCTGTGGGGAACTACCTATCCGGGACGAAAACGAGCTGTGTCGTCGCAAGATCCAACTCGCACTTTTCCTAGGCTGCAGAAAATGAACCTTCTAGACCTCTTCTACGGCATGCCGAGTGGTCTACACCCCATTTTCCCCTGCAAGCCCCGTCGTCAGCAGTTCTTTAGCGAGTTTGCATCTGCCCACGAGTAAAACAACCCGCATAGGCAGGTAGAGTAGCACAGCATGCGATTCTAAGCCGCATGGACAAGCTACCGCACGTGGCGGCAGCACCTAGAGAAGTCCATTACCTCCAACTCGAGGGCGCCAGAGCCATGGCGCCAGCGCTCGTATGGGATCCGAGGGCTAGGGAAGCTCGGCCCAACTTGCAGCCCTGTATTCCTTACACCAAGCTCTGGGGCACTCGAGCCGCTACTAGGTTAGGCATGAGATAGGTGCAGTGACATGCATATGAGCCTACCGTAGACACGGCTACGGCTTCCCACTCTCCAGGTCTACAGCACTTATAAAGGCACGATCGTCCGCCTTGTTGCCTCTCAGGCAGTTCAAAATGGTGCGATCATCAGCAAGGTGGACGTCTCTCCTTTGCGCCAGCTCTTTGCTGTCTCTGGGTCTTGCAGCGAGTCTAGACGAGAGCACTGTTCTGGCCCAGTTGAAGAAGAATGTGACATGCGTGAGCACACCATCTGCAACAAAGACTACTCGTTCCGATGTGCTGACCAAAGACAGTGTAAAGCACTGAGCTTCTTTCTTCCTGGAAAGGTCGCTACCAATGCTACCGCTACCTACCAGACCTCAAAGTCATCGTACTATTCAGCACAGGAACAAAGTCTCGACCCAGCCTGCATCGTTATTCCAACCAGCGCGCAAGATGTCTCCACGGCCGTGATCATCCTGAGCGTAGGCTTCCAAGCCGGCATATCCGACTGCAAGTTCGCGGTAAGAGGTGGAGGGTATGTCAGACTACCCTTTCTGTTGGATGCAACTGACAATGTCAAGACACACGCCCTTCGCTGGAGCCGCCAATATCGAGGGAGGAGTCACCATTGATCTGCAGAGCCTGAACAAGGTCAACATTTCCAGCGACAAGAAGACCGTCGACATCGGAGCGGGCAATCGATGGCAGAATGTCTACCCAACTCTCGACGCCCAGGACCTTGCCATGGTCGGCGGCCGCTCGCCAAAAGTAGGCGTCGCGGGACTCTTGACAGGAGGTATGGGCTTAATTTCCAAAGCCAACCTCAAGCAAAATCAGTACTGACTCCTTTCCAGGCGGCGTATCCTTCTTCTCCCCCCGCTACGGCTTCGCCTGCAACAACATCGTCTCCTACGAAGTCGTCCTCGCCTCGGGCGCCATCGTAACCGCCTCGTCCACCTCCAACCCCACCCTCTACCGCGCCCTCAAAGGCGGCAGCAACAACTTCGCCATCGTGACCAAATTCACGGCCAAGCTCTTCTCGCAGCCCCCCTACTGGGGCGGCCAAATCACGCAGCCCGTGTCCGACAAGGACGCGTATTTCCCCTGGCTGAGCAAGTTTGCAGCGAGCGCCAATTACGACCCCTACGCGGCCATCATCTCCACGTTCGTCTGGTACGGCGGCTCCCCCTTGATCATCCTGCACACGACCACGTACACAAACGGCAGCGCAACATGGCCCCCGCCCGCCTTCGCAGAACTAGACGCCATGCCCAAAGTGTCGAGCACGGTGCGCAAAGACCACACCGAGAGCTTCGTCGAGGAAGTCGGCGCCGGCGACGCCGTCGGCCAGCAAGACCTCTTCCTGACGCTGACGTTTGTCAACGACCAAGCCAAAGCAGCCGACTTCATGGCGCAAGCATGGACGCTCGCCGACGCCGCGCAGACGGATCTCGCCGCCGTCGTAGGCCTAGTATTCACCCTAACCTTCCAACCCCTCCCCCGCACCCTCTACTCCAAGGACGCCGCCTCCAACGTCCTCGGCCTCGACCGCTTCACGCAGGATTTCATCAACCTGCTCTTCGTAATCGACTGGCCGCTAGCCTCGGACAACGACGCCGTGTACGCCCGGATGAAGAAGCTGCAGGCCGACCTCGTCGCGCTGGAGAAGAGCATGGGCATCTTCAACGAGTTTGTCTACTTGAACTATGCGGCTGGCTGGCAGCAGCCCATACAGAGCTATGGGTCGGCGAATGTAGCCTTCATGAAGAGCGTGAGCAAGCAGTATGATCCCAAGGCCATCTTCCAGAAGGCGGTGCCGGGAGGCTTCAAGCTGGGGACCTAGTAGACTTCCCCGAGGTAAAAAGGGTGCGTGTATGGTATACATGTGTGTTCTATTTTGATGTTAGACGAGAAATCTTCACGGAAATAAATATGAAAATATTGTTAATGACCAACCTGTATTACTCGACGCCGGTTTTACGACCTCTTCACCACACTCCAATGGACTCTTGTGATGTTTAACATTTTTATTAGCCTCGACAGGCGTTCCCAGGTCTGAAGTACACATTTCAACCGGGAAATCCGCTGGAGACCATTCTCTCGCATCTTTTATCTATACATGCCCGAATCTCCCTGTACGCACGCAATGATAACAAAAATGTCGAGCCACCCAGACCAGTCAATGCGCTACAGCCCGTCCTAATCACAAGCATGTTGCCGTAGTGTTCAGTCCGATAGCCTCCAATCCTGCTCGACAAAACCCTCCGAAGAGCAGACGGAAAACTCCAATCGATGCCAAATGCAGACAGTGAAAGGTGAATCTCTCGACAGGTCAACTCCAAAAGCACCGCGAGCGATGACCATCCGGATCAAATAACAGCGGATCCAGACCACCGTGAAGCAAATCAACGAAAAGAAAGAAACGAGAAAGCCAGCCCAAATTGTTATCATGGTGCCCCCTTTTGTTCGCTACCTCCAGAAATATAAAGTTCGCTTGCAAAAAAATCCTTGGAAAAACAGTGGGGGCTTATGCTGGCAATGCTGGCATGCATGCAATTTTTTCAGCTGAATGGGAAGTAGACTCACAAATATGAACTGTCAGGCAGTCAAAAGTCGATGCGACATCATTTGTCGCGGCGTCAAAACAATTAAGGGAAATGCGTTCTCCAGTAAGAACAATCGCGGTCTGTTGACATCAAGATCTATTCAAAGCCGAATCCAGAGAGCGAGTTGCAAGGCAGAAGCACCGTCAACAAGGTGGCGACGGATTGGCACGCGAACCTATCCGCCTTTGCGATCTGCTGCATTTGCAGGCAGTGGCTCGCCCGATGGCTTGGGCTCATTCGATTTGTTGCCGCCGTGGCCTTTGTTCTTCTTTTTCTTGCTACGCGTCTGCTGCCAAGTATTCGAGTGTCCTGCGTTGGACTTGTTGCCTTTCTCGTTGGGCTGCGAGTTGCCCTTTTGATGATGGTTGTTCCGAGATTCTTTTGGTGCGGAAGCCTGTGCCTGGGAATGTGATGCGCGCCGAGCTTGCTGGTTGTTCTCCTTGTGCTGATTCCTGGTGCCATTGACCAGCTTTCCCGCCTCTGGCTGGCGACTGACCGTTGGCGAAGGTGTTCGTGTTTCAAAAACCGGTGACAAGAGGGGAAGCGTGGCTGATTTAATCTCCTGAGGTGCAGCCCTGGGAGCGTTGGCTGTGTCCAGCGAGGCAAGGCCATTCGCGAATGGAGAAGGCCGCCATTGAGGTCCATGCGTTCTAGTTGGAGATACATCGTCGGTGTGGTTGCTCCTAGACCCATTCATCATTTCATAATTCATCCAGGCTTCTGGCAGAGATGGGAATGGCTGCCGATTTCCGCTGGGGATCCTGGTCAGCCCATTGACGTCGACCTGGGGGCTTTCTTGCATCGACCCATTCACAATCCTGGGTTCTAGGGCTTCTTCTGGTCGCTGCCTGTGCACCTCCTCCAATGGAAGGTGCTGTCGATTATCCCGGCCTAGCATCCTATATTGATCTTGGGTCACATAGATGCCAAGGGCAGCCGGATTGGCTACATCAGCAATGGGAAGGGCGTCGACCGTCTCGCTCCTAGACCGCGGTTCACGGGGCTGGGTTGGATATGACCCATTCACGATGACTGGGCCGCTCGTCACGGGCGGACGTGCCAAATCCGACCGTTCCCTCCGCTGCTCAGAGCTTACACTCGCTCCCGATGGCGGCGTGACGCCAGTGGAATAGCTTCGAACGTGCCCTCCGAGGGGGGAGGGTGACCGCGATATCCGCCTCAGCGCAGTGTTGAGAAGCGGTTGGGTGATTTCCGGGGAGACGCGTCTCCTCCGTTGAGCAAGTTCATTGTACGTGGGAATCTGAGCCACGGCGTAGTCTTGCAGTGGGCGTGGTGGCATGTTCTCATCCACGTAGTAACCCACGTATTCCTTGGGCGTTCCATGATCTGAAGGAGCGATCGATTCAGGGTAGGTAGATGCGGGGCTGTTCAGAGTCTCCGACGGCGACTGTGAGCTAGGAGCCTCTTGCGTGGAGCGTGCTATGGGATACCCGGCAAACGTCGTAGGATCATAAAACTGAGGCACAGGCGCGTAGCCTGCAATCAATGTTTGCGGCGGTACTCCTCGAGCGGGCTGCGACTGTGAACGTATCGATCCGCTCTCGCTGGCATTTGACGTCCGATGCGCCTGTCTACGTAGACTCGGGACGCTGTTGGTTAGTGAAGGCGAGGACGGGTTCGTACGCGAGCCATCCGGGGCCGCAGCAGCCGACGCTTGGGATGGGTCGAAGAAGCCCGGGTAATGGTAAAGGAAGCCCTGTGGCAAGGCATTCGGCGGCAGTCCGGCTTCAGACAACCGCGGACTCGATCGACCGTTGACGAAGGGCGACTTCTGCGGAGAACCGCTCGTGCTGCCGGATCCGCGAGCTTGGGCCTGGGCCACGGCCTGGGCGTGCATGTGGGCGGCTTGCACTTGATGTGCCTGCTGTGCACGTTGCTGAGCGGCGAGCTGGGCCCTGAGGGTGTTGGACTGCATCTCCAGCATCTGATATTGCTGGAAGAGCTGGTCGTGCAGCTGCTCATTCAGGCCGCGCGGGAAGTAGTCCTGCCCAGACATGCCCGGTATGGGCGGGCTGTGGAGGAATGGTGGGCGGTTGGCTCCGAACGAGGCGCCGCTCGACGCTCGTCGTCCATAGTTGCCGCTTCCTTTTTGGTTAAAGCCTCCCCTGCCCCCGCGATGGCCTCCCCCACGGCCGCGCGCGCTGGGCGCACTCGACGTGAGCGTCGTCTTGGTGGACTGAGGCTTTTTGAAAAGGGCGCTTGACTTCTCCTCAGGCGGAAACTCGTACTGCTCGCACGCCTTTTCCAAGTGCTGGCCGTCCACGACAAAGTCAAACGCCCGCCGAATCTCCAGATGGATGCCACGCCATGCAAAGTCGTCGGCCGAGTTGCCCAGATTGCGCTCGGTGTTGAATGGCTCCTCGACGCAAAGGCGGTTTCTCGCCTCTTTCTGGAGCCCCGACAGATGCCAATTCTTCTCTTCCCGCGTAAGCAGCCGTCCGTGCCGCACCGAGATGACATGCTTCTCATAGTCAAGCTCGTGCCCGTAGCGACGAAAGAAATGGAAGAGTAGTGCACCGAGCGACTCCTTGTTCTTGTCGCCAAACCCCTTGAGCGTTTCCAGATCGTCGGCAAATGCGGACATCGAGGGCTTGCCGGTAGCCTGGTCCACGGCCCGATTGGGAAGGTTGTGAAGGGCGGGCAGTATTGGCGGATCACGAGTCTGAAGGAAATTCAAAATCATACATATCCAGGTGTAGGAACTCAGAGTGCCCCCGAGCGCTGCCAGAGGTTAGAAGAAGATCAACATTGGACATGGTTACGTACCCGCGTCGTTCAATATGCGCTGCTTGGTCCAATACTTGATGATCATGGCCAGCGGGCGCACACGCTCGTCTATCTGAATGTACGTCTTGATCATGCGGGTATTCTCCAACGCAAGAGTATTGTTTACGTTCATGTCGCACGCGAGCTTAAGCACCGGGTCCCAGACCTTCACGATGCGGACCTTGGCCTGTGGTACGCACACGACCTTCTCCATGCCGTCTAAATTTGTCAAAACTGTATCCAAAAAAAAGGGCTCCCAGCTAGAACGTACTCTTTGCGAGGGCTTCGGCGAGCATGTGCATCTCCTCCAGCCGTTTCATGGGCGTTTGTATGCAAACATCAACTAGAACCGTCAGCGGCCAGCCAAAAGCTAGTGTTTTATAAAGCCCTACCATCGCTCTCGCTTGTATACAACATGTTGCCCGATGAGCCAAAGACATGCACCTTGAACTCGTTCCCAGGGAACTCGTTTTCTAGAATGGAATGCAATTTCTTGACAAACTCATCTCTTCTCGCTGCATTTTCCTTGGTAGGCTGTAACCGGTCGTACAACTCGCGCATATCGCCCGTCAGCTTCTTATCCTCCTGGGGATCCAACGTCTTCTTGGGCTCCTCCTTTGCTTTTTCCAGCACATCGGACGAAGTATATGGGATACGTCTCCGGCCAAAGGCGGCATTCGTCTCATACTTGCACCTGTATACGCGCCCCGGCCGCAGGGTGGGCATGGTGCCGTTGGCCTCGGAGCACGCGGAGCGAGGAGAGTGACTGCCCAAGCCGCCATTGGGCGAAGGGGAGCGTGAGCGCGACTCGTACTGTCGAGCAACCTGCAACGGGGTCGAGGGCACGGAATTCGAGTGTTGCGACACGATGGAGGGCCGCTGCGGCCGCGGATGCATGTTTTCTTCCTCCCTTTTCCCTGTACTTTGAACGCCTCTCGACGTCATCGTCGCTGCGCTTCCGGGAACGCTGTGCACGCCGCTCTTGCTCCCATCAGGTTGGGTGTGCACGGGGCCTGCTCTCACTGATTTGTTCGCCGCGGGGCGAGGTGGAGCCCGCACCGCGTTCTGGGCCTGGGGGGCCTTTGGGGCGTGCTTTGTGGGATCCGACACGATGATAGCAGGAAAGGATGCGAGCGCGGCAGAAGACTGCGGTGCTTGGGCGCGGGAGGGGACAGCCCTTGAGGTCACAGGGGCGGGCGTGTCGCGGTGGGGAGGGTGCGGGAGTGTGCGAGTCGAGCCACGGGAGACGGGCGATTGCTCCAGCACCGCCGGCAGCTGGGTCGTCCGACAGGGGTCGGAATGAATAGAGAGGGGATGCTCGAGGTAGGGATACGCCGTGTGCGTGTGGTGGTGGAGGTAGTCGTTCATAAACTTTTGAGGGGTAGCGGTGTCGAAAGGGACAGAGCGAGCGGCGGCGGTCTGGTGCGACGGCCGGGAACGCTGAGGGTGGCGGCGAAGGGTGCAGGCGGCGGAGAAGGAGAAGGAGAGAGTAAGAGTCGAATGGGAGGCGTGAAGGCGAGGTTGCGGAAATTCGTGGTCGCGGGTCCCTGCGAGCCCCTGCCGTGACGGCGCGGCGACTCAAGTGCGGTGGGAGAGGGAGGGCGGAGAGGGAGCGAGCGTGGGCGGCGGACAATGGAAGCAGCAACGCGGAAATAGGCTTGCTGCAGCAGACGGAGGCGGCGGCGAATGGCACAGAACAAGGGCTCGTCGCAGAGGGCAGCGCTGGGGGAAGAAAGACTGACAGCGTGCACCGTCGTGGGAGAGAGTGTAGACGACGGCACTTGAGGACGTGCACCCGTCTCGCTAGACGGGCAGCTAATACGCATTTCACCACCACCACCCAGGCACTCAGGGACCCAGGGACCCAGCACCCCACGGGCGACGGCCGCGCTGCTCCCGCCCATACACGAGACACACAGGACACGCCCGGCCCGGCCAGGCCAGGCCAGTCCAGCTCGCCTAGAGGAAGGGTGTGAGTGAGTGAGCAAGCGTGAGCATGAGCATGAGCATGAGCATCAGAGCCAGCGCCAGCGCGAGCGCGAGAGTGAGCACGCAGCGCGCTTAGCCGGCGGCCAGGCGTGTGATTTGCTGCGTCGCCCACGCTGGCACAAGACCGCCCTTGTTTGCCTGTATATACAAAGAATTACTCCACCGCACGCCGTCCATGGCCATGCGCCGCGACGCCAGGCACAGCAGCCAGAGACGCCCGAGGCGGGCCCTGGCATCGCACAGAGAGAGAGGACGCCGACGGCGCTGATGTGCCACCATCCATACCACCGCCCAAGTACTCCGGCCTCTCCAGCGTATGAGCGCCTGGTCCAGGTCAGGATCAAGTAATCCGTTCTGTCTCCGCCAGGTCGCGCAGCCATGGACGTGCTGACGGCCCTTCTCCCGCCAGCCAGCTCGCCAGCCAGCCAGCCAGCCAGCCAGCACAGCTGAGGGGCAAAGACAAAGGCTGCTTTGCGGGAGCTTGACTAAGACGCGGCGGCGAGAAATCATGTGTGGAGAGCTGTTTCGCGCGTCGCGAGACAGCAGGGGGGCCCCGCCGTGGCCGATGCTGTGAGATTCATCTAATTGTCTGCCCAAGGGGGGCTCAGTCCATGTCGACGGCAGCTTGCCCTCGCATCCGTCACCAGCCCGTCCATATGGATTCGTCAGGCCATGCACAATCATGGTTCTACACGGCATGCTGCGTGGAGAGCCTCCCGTGCTTCCGCCTCGAGCGCCGGCACCAGCACCAGCACGTCTGGAGCCGTTTCGTGGAGAAAGAAACGGCGTCTGACGCCCCAATCAGCGCTCAAACTCCACGGCCGTAACTAAATTGGACAATTTGAGCGCAGGCCTGGTCGGAAAAGGCACCTCTACCAGTGTGCTATGTATGGCTCCAGGCCCGTTCGTACCCTACTTGCTATGTCATTACCATCGCCGGGACCGCTCCACATCACCGAGGCTACTGTGTACGCTACCAGTCCGCTCGCCTCCGCATCCCGCCATGCTACCATGCTACCCTGCTACCATGCCCTCTCCCTCGCATTCCACCGCTCCGTCCAGCCTCACCATAACTCGGCACCTGCTCGTCAGCCACAATGGCCCAGCGACGCATCAGTAGGCGCCTCACCACCTCTCCGATCCAGCTCGTGCTCATCGCTCGACAGCCAACCCCGCCCTCTTGTATACTCCGCCCCCCGGCAGCAGCCCTACCACTACCTTGCGAACATGGCTGAAGCATTGGCAGCATCTGCGACCTGCAGGAAAAGTTCCGCCCCGCCATCCATGAATTTCCAAAGGTGATTGCAACCACCCAGAAGCTGCTCCGAGCCAGTACGTCCCACCCCCAGCGCCTCATCGCCCCGCTAATCAGGCACCCAGGCCAGATCCTCAACATACCCGTCTTTGCCACCACGCAGAACAAGGCCCGCCTGGGTGAAACATGCTCCGAGTTGAAGCTGGACGCCCCGGGTGGCGTCAAGACGCTCATCCACGCTGACAAGACCCTCTTCTCCATGCTGTATGCTCCCTCGTCTCCCCTCCAGAGTGCGAGTAACATTCAAGCGCAGGACACCCCAAGTCCGCACCGAAATCAATTCCCTGAACACACCCCTCTCGGCCGTAATCGTCGGTATCGAATCGCACATCTGCGTCACGCAAACCACTCTCGATCTCCTCCGCGAAGGTCACAAAGTGTACATCATTGCGGATGGCGTAAGCAGTTGCAACCCCGAGGAAGTCCCAATCGCACTAGCAAGACTACGGCATGAAGGTGCTGTCGTCACAACCAGCGAGAGCTGGATGTACGAATGTGTGGGCGATGCAGGGATTGCCGAATTCAAGGAGGTCATCAAGGTCGTCAAGGACACAAACCAGAGCACCAAAGAGGTACTGCAGACTTTGTGTAAGATCTAGGGGAATCTACAAGACCTGCATCTATCCTAGCTGCATCAATTAGATGTACCAGACTATACAAATATCAGATCAAATGTGAATTCTTGGAATTGCCTCCTGTTATCGATAACGGTATTGACCACGGCAATAAAATGCCGGATACCTACTGCAATTCTACATGATCTCTCGTGCTCACAACTAAATCGAATCCCGAAAGCAGGTAGAGTATCATAAAAATTACTCACCTATGGAGATGAGGGCCGACATGGATACGTGAAAGATCTCTATGCAGAAAATAGATGACGCAATATGCGCCCCGAACCAACACCACAACCAACAACGCCATTGTGATGTGCCTGCGCGGTCCGTAGGTTCGTAGATCCGACCATCTCCCGCAACCTTGATTCAATCTCAGAAGGTGGAAGGCCGATGGCAGCAGGCCAAAAAGGGTCAGTAGCGCATCGTGTGGTGATAAAATCGGTGGGTTCATGCTCCGCGACTTCCGATCATTCCACCACCCCACGCAAGAGGTGGACTGACGAAGAGATAACGCAACACCGAGCGCAAACTCGGCGACAGTCGTTGAAATAAAGATTTTTTGCTCTCCATTTTCATATCTGCCTTGAATATACTTTCAACGTTTACCTTTCTCCAATAACAGATCTCGTTGGAGCGCAGATCGCATACCAACATTGGCCGGGAACCATTCCAGCTGCCGCAGCTATTAAAATGGAAATCATTCTCTCAATCAATGCCGGCTCATCCAGCGTCAAAATCTCCGTCTTCAAGGCTTCAGAAGCCAATGGCGCGCCTGTCAATCTCGCCGAGGCTACAGTAGAAGGCCTAACAGCCCCGCCTGCAAAACTCAAGTACACCCGTGGAGACGTGAAAATCAAAGACAAGGAGCTCCAAAACATCAGCTCACAAGAAGACGCTTTTCGCTATATCCTCGACCATCTCACAAAAGATGAAGGTCTCCCCGAGCTAGCGAAGAAAGAGGACATTCATTACACGTGTCATCGAGTCGTCCACGGGGGTGATTATCCCAGGAGTCAAGTGATTGACAATGAGACGTACCATCATATTGAAGAATTGAGCGATTTAGCGCCTCTGCATAATGCTCCAGCGTTGAGTATCGTGAGGGCTGTGAGCGACATCTTGCCCCAAGCGACCAACGTCGCCTACTTTGATTCCAGTTTCCATGCGACGATTCCGGCACATATAAGTACGTACCCGATAGATCAGTCTGTAGCAAAGAAGAACAAGCTCAGGAAGTATGGGTTCCATGGGATCAGCTACTCGTTTATTACACACGCCGTAAGCTCTCTCCCTCTCGTGTTTGCGGAGCTAACAGGTTCAGGTATCGGAATACTTGAATAAACCCAAAGACCAGCTAAACATCGTAGCCCTTCACCTAGGCTCTGGGGCATCCGCCTGCTGCATCAAACATGGCAAAAGTCACGACACAACCATGGGCCTCACTCCCCTTGCAGGACTACCTGGCGCCACACGTAGCGGCTCCATCGATCCCTCTCTCATGTTCCACTTTACCCACGAAGCCGAGAAACCTTCTCATAGCGCAACCGCACATATGCACATTACGCAAGCCGAAGAGATTCTCAACAAACAGAGCGGGTGGAAAGTACTCACAGGCACCACAGACTTTGGGAAGATCAGCTCCAGCGACCGAGAAGAAGACGTCCTTGCATTCAACATTTTTGTTGATAGAATCATCAACTATCTCGCGCCGTACTTTACGAAGCTTGATGGCCAGGTAGATGCTCTTGTCTTTGCTGGCGGCATTGGCGAACGCGGTAGCAAGCTGCGGAAAGCTGTGGTTGATGGCGTGCGGTGTCTAGGATTTGCACTAGATGATACAAAAAACAACGCCCCTGGAGATGATGTGGTCACAGACATTAGCGCAGCAGGGGCAAAATACAAGACGCTTATCTGCCAAACGGACGAGCAGCTTGAAATGGCCAGAGGAATCATTGAGGACAAGGAACGATTTGGAGGGAAGAAATGAGAACATGTTATGCAAATGCCATCCAGTTAGACAATACCAAATATATACACTAATGTAATCGAGTAGGGCCGCCATTGCGCTCCTTGTCAAGAAATTAATCCCTCTCATAGCCCGCTCAATCCATGCACGCCGAGTTCTCTGCCGTAGAGCAGATGTTGGACCCCTTGTCGCAGCACCCCGTAGAAGGGCAGTCTGCGTTATCAAAGCAAAGCGCATCACCGCACGACAAGCAACCATCCCACTCCATTTTCTACGGCCAAAGTCAGCATTCCATCAAAATCCCCAGACAAAACAAACAAACAAGAAAAGAGAAAAAAAAACTTACAGCCCTGTTCCTGCACCCCCACACCTTGCCAAACGGAAAAGACCAACACCACCCCGAGTAATCCGTCTCATCCCTGATGGCAGGGATGTTGCTCATGCCGGGGCAATTGACGTAGCCAAACTTGTCGCCGTTGGCCACGTCGGACCACGTCGTCTCGGTGTGGAACGCGCAGCGGGTGCCGTACATTTGCACCTCGAAGCTCGCGCCCGCGTTCCAGTCGACCTCGACGGAGCGCGAGACGCAGACGCTCTCGCCGTCGTCGAAGACGTCGTAGAAGCCGGTGATGGGGCTGGTTTTGGGGCCGCCGCCTGTGCCGCACTGTGGGTTTGGTTTTTGTTAGCGCTGGGGACGTGGGTGCGGGAGATGGAACCTGGGAGATGGGAAATGGGGGAGCTTTTTGGGGGCCAGTCGCTTGGGAAGTACATGGTACGTACGTTTCGGATCTCGGTTTTTTGGGTTGCTGAGGCGGTGAGGGCGAAGAGGGAGAGGGTGAGTGGGAGGGTAGCGGAGAATTTCATCTTGATTCGAGGTGCTGGGGAGGCGCAAGGGTAGTAGGAAAGATTGAAGATATTGGAACAAGTGTTTGAGATGCCGTCATAGCGAAAGCAGGCGCTCGCCGTGATCTTATATGTAGTATCTTCCAGATCCGTGCTCAAATTGGAGGTGTTGTGCACAGCTATCCTAAAATGTTATTTGCTCATCAACCATCTTGTTCAACCTTCATGAGGCGCTAACTCGCAGGTGTGTACGCCGTCCTCAGATCACCAACATGGCGACACAGGACCAGGCATGATATTAAGGTTGCGGCTGAGCCATTTTAGGCTCGCCTTGTACGCGTTTCACAAAACAATGGACCATTTCCATTGGTCCTGCGATACGAGTATCCCTGTGCGCCGCCCAATGAACGCACGCTAGCATGTCTTGCCAACGAGAGCTTAAGTTCAAGCGCCAGAAGTTTGATTCAATTGCAACCTACATTGTTAAACACTTTCCCAAAGGAGCCCTCGAGGCAAGCCACTAGCAAAAGCCACAGCTCCTCCGTGATGTAATCTTCTTGGGGGCTAGACGGAGGCTAAGATGCTGCGAGATAATTACTATTTTCAACCAGCGTACCGACCTGGCAAGTGGGCATGACTATCTGCCTTGCGCCGCTACACACAAAATCTCACGAACCCTCTTCTCGACCTCCTCACACGTCAGGATAATGCAACGGCCTCGCCCTATCCCACACTAAATCAACACCTCGCTTGGTTTCCTCATCCAGAAACTCCACTTCGGCCCTCTTGACGAAGCCCCCCTTCGGCCCACACTCGTAACAATGCCCGCTCTCGCCCCCCGTCAACATGTCCTCAAACGCCTCCATCAATCCCTCCATCTTGACTAGCAACCCCGCCTTCTCAGCCTTCTCGTAGAACACGTCGGTGCTGATGGCAGTGCGCACGATGTTCGGACACACGGCATTCAGCGTAATGCCTTCCCCGGGCAAAAGCTTCCCATACGTCCTCGTAAGCCCCACAACGCCGTGCTTGGCCGCCGTGTACACAGGCAGCGTAGGAACGTGGTAGAAGCCACAGATGCTAGCCACGACGCCGATTTTTCCCCTCCACCCGCCCATGTCTTTTTCCTGCCGCCGGAACTGCTGCACCGCGAGCGCCACCGTGTACAAGACGCCGTTCAGATCGACGGCCACGACGCTCAGATCCGGCTGGACAAAGTCCCCCGCGGGCAGACGCTCGCACTCTTCCGGGAAGGGGATCCATTTCCGCTCGCCGATGCCCGCGACGGCGGCGACGAAGTCGATTCTGCCGTCGAGCGCGCCCAGGGCTTGCCGGAAGGCGGCGAGCTGCGAGTCCCAGGACGAGACGTCGGTGCCGGCGAAGTGGACCTTGGACGTCGAGGGCGAGTTGTGCTGGGCCGCGAGTTCTTTGGCGCCGGTTAGGTCGCGGTCTGCGATGAAGATGCGGTAGCCTTGGGAGAGGAGGCGTTCGGCGAGGGCTCGGGCTATGCCGCTTGATCCGCCTATATTCATGTTAAGTCTGTCGAGTATCCCATGTGAGTAACAATTGGTAGCATACCCGTGATGAACGCTGTGCGCGGTCTTGGAGCCATTTTTCAGTCTGGATGCAATTCCGCAAAAGTCGTGAGCTCGAGATTGAACGGGTCAAATCTTTGGAACATGGGAAATCACTGTGTGTATAATACCCGTAGAGTGACGGCCCATGTTAATATACAAGAGGCGACTCGAGTTTTGTTCCCCATTTCCCCGCACCGTGCATCTTTGGTATGAGCGGGGTAGGGGCTGTCGTACAAATAACAACTACAGACTAACATGTTAGTCTACCCTGTCTACGCTGTCTCGGTAAAAGCATCTCGTACCTAACCCGTGGATATGCATAGCCGTAGGCTCGATACGCGGGTCCAATCCCCTCGTGGAACAGCGCTATGCATGGAACACCTTTTACTTAGGACCTATTAATATTATTTTGGGCTCATGGATTGAAACATGTATAGATTAGATTTTATATCTAATTCGGGATATTTGTGCGCTTTACTGGGACGGTTACGGTTGACAATGATGGAAAGTAGCTCCGCGTTGGGGCTTCTCTGGGATTGAGTGAGCCATACAATTGTTGATTTACATAAGAAATGAGAGTTTTGCTTGATGAATACATTTGTGAACCACTTGAGATCTGTGCGATGATGTAATGGTCTAGAGTTCAGGTGATGGTAAGTGCCATACTCACGTGAGGTATTCAAATGTTGTGCTAAAAGCTTACCTTGGATTTGTTAAACAAAGGATCAATTAGGAGGAAGAATCACGGCATCACTACTTACAAATGATAATTTCTTTTCTCAAATTCTCGTTCAGGCGGTATCCCATGCCTTACCCTTGACCCAGGACATATCTAGTGAAGCACTTTGTGCACTTTGACAGTCATTTTCCTAAATCTATCATAAGAACGTTGAAATCAAGTGTGCCTCATATGATCAAAGACTCATGATACCTACATCCAAGTGTTACGACACCCAGAGTCTCATGCATTACTAGCCTATCCCTTCGTTGAAATCATGCTTATGCTAAATACATTCTACTGCAAGTTTGACAGAACAAGAACACCCCGAAAAAGAAAAACAACCACCTGCACCCCCACCCATTCTCACGTCTATTGACCCGTACCGATTTGCCAGGTCGCGCAGTCCTCATAAACCATGCCACCGGTAAGATCCGGACAAGCATCCAAGATCTTGCTGAAATGCGCCTTGCAGGCGTCCATGCCCATGGCGGCGAAATCAATCTTGAACTCCTGACCGGCCGCACAAGCGCGCTGGAAGACGCCAATCTCGACAAACATCTTGTAATCGCTCTTGCTGGTCTCGCCATCCTTGTAGGTGTAGCCGCTGAAGAATTGAAGCGTCCATCCGTTTGGCGCAGGGTACAGCATCTTCTTGTCGACGTTGTCGTGGCAAGCCTTGTCGATGAGCTTGTCGGCGTTTTCTCTGGTGAAGGTGGCGTCGTCGTTCTTGTTGCCCATGCATTTGGGCGTGCCTAGGTTGTTGAGTGGGACGACACTGGTGGCACTAGCCGAAGCTGACGATGGCGTGGGACCGCAGGTGGTGATGGTCTTGCCGTCGGAGGTGATGGTGGCGGTAGGTTGGTCGCCATGCATCGAGTCGTCGTTGCAGGTGCAGTACTGCTGCAGAGAAGAGATGGTGATGTCCGTGTCGGTGACCCATCTGCAAGAGGTCACATCACCGCCTGCAGCAGGCTTGTTGGAGATGGAGATGGTCGAGGTAGGCATCGCTTGGTACGCGCATGGATCGCTGGCGGATATCGTGGGATAGATACCGTGGTCCTTGCCGCTCGTGCACACGCACCACGCTGATGGGTCAGCCCGAGGCTCTCCTGCGAAGTTGTCGCCATTGGTGTTTCTGAAGCAGCTCGGGGCCGCGGCCGAGGGGAGGTTGCTCAAGGCTTCGTTGAGAATCTTTTGTTGGTCGTCTCCAAAGGTGGTGTCGTAGGTGTCCTCAATGACATCGGCCCATTCGGTGCAGCGGCAGTTCTGTGAGATGTCAGTCTGATCATACTTGATTATCCGTCAAACCTTACCTTCTTGTCTGTCTCCGCCTGGCAGACGGTGTCCTTGCCCTGGCAGTCATCATCATCGCATACGGGTGAGTTCTCATCCGGCGTTGCTGACGGATCGCAGGTAGAAGATGAAGAACTTGGTGTTGGTGTGGTGTTGGTTGGCTTCTGTGAATTTCCAACCTTGCCATCGCCGAACTTGAGCTTAGGAGGCGCGGGATTGGCACCCTCGAGGTTCGTGGCAGTGATGCCCATCGTGGCAACAAAAGCCATGAAAATTGCAAGTTTATTCTTAGCTGCCTGCGATTTCATGACGGCGATGGCATTCGCTAGGATCTGCGGAGCAGCTTGAGCAGCCTCCAGAACGAATTTATTCCACGCCTCGGCGGCGGCAGTATCGAAGGCAGCTCCGTTCGCACCTACACCATTGGCGGAGTCCGAACCTAGCCGGATCATACAAGACATGACTAGGCAATTGGTCAGTCAATATGTTCTCATACATTCGGTACTGAAAGCATACAGTCTTCACGCTTCGCGGCCGCAGCACAAGCTTTAGCGGCAGCCTTAACAGCTACCTCGATGTTGTCATTAAGCGCCTGGGAGAGCACGACTGTGACATCTCCGGCTACCAGACCGTCGGCTGCGGCGCTTGCTGTTGCTACTGAAATTGCCACTGGAACTGTGGTCGTCGTAGGTACGTTATCGATGGTTGTTGTCTCAATAAGATCTGTCAAGTACTCGGTGTTGACGCCAATCCACTGTTTTGGATTAGTACTGAAATCTTGTCATTTACAATTTTGAATTACCTTCGTAGTACCGGCGTCCTCTGTCAGGTACTGGGTATCAACGCCGATGGAAGCTATATAGTTGCTTCCATCTCCCATAACATCAGAGACTGGGTTGACACCGATCTGACCGGAGGCCGTTGGCACAATTGCTCTCTCAGTGATTGTGGGATCACGCCTCCAGTCCCAAAGGTTTGATGCTCGGGCGTGATGGGCCAGGGACGAAACCCCAAGAGCCAATGTGAGCGAATGCATCGTTATTCAATAGCAACTTGCAAATCTTGAGTGTGATGCGGTAGGGGAGAGACGAAGCTGAACCACAAGTAGGACGTAGTGCGGCTCAAAGCTCTTAAAGTCAGCCCTCGGAGGTTAAGAGAGAACAGGGGGGATCAGCCTCATGGCGATGCTCTTCATCTTCCCTGCAAGAAATTCGCGAGCGAAGCCCACCCGCTAGGTTCCGATACCTAAAAGGATGAAACAATTCGTACAACAAGCTTTTTCAAAGGATCAAGCTTGATGAACTTTAGTGTTTATGGTTGGGGGCGAAGTGCGTATCTTAAAATAAGCAGGCTCAGCCGGGACGCTCACTGGGGCCAAACATTGCAGATTCACCCGAACGTAACTTTGGGCATTCCACATTCACAGCACAGATTCTTGAATGGACGAAAGTACAGTTGTCATGAGAGGTGTCATGGTGAATTATGCGCTTTCGTATATTTACACATAATGAAGAGACGTCGTGTTGAGGATAAATGACTACTGGGGGATGGTGATCCCAGCGCTAAGGCTACCTCGCGGCAAGTATTCAGCCTTCTCCGGACCGACTTTGCATACTTCTACTCATGCGCCCATGTAGCCCAGCATTGATAATTTGGCCCCTTACATAAGACCTTCGGGTCCTTAGGAAATCGGTGATTGGCCATTCTTGCACGTGATGGGCGTAACGCCCACACAGGCCAGGTACTAACGACCTCGTATACAAGTGGCTATGCACAAGTTCTTCCACGATCTCGGAACGATGTCGCGAATGACAAAGATATTACCCCAATCAAGCAAGCAACGTCATAGCCGCTATACCCAGAGCGTCTGCCTGCTTACATCTCAAATGAAAAGGCCCCCCTTCTTCCTTTTCGCGTAGCTTAGGGCTGATGGGCTCGACTCCACAAGTCACCTTACCGTAGGAACTAGGAACAAATTTTATTTCCTCATTGTGCACATGGGCTACATCGTGGCAAGTAAGCTCATTAGGAGCATTCGATGACATGTTCCGCAGGCAGCCGTCTGTGAGGTCTGAAATTAGCATATGGCCCACTTGCAGCCGTGTGTCGCCGAATGTCAACTTGCCTCGCTTTCAAGTCACACGAGCAGCCAAGATCCTTCTGCTATGTGCCGTTCGCTAGTCTGTATGACAACTAGGTAGCGATGTAAGGAATACTTATTTATGCAAAGCAGTGTCTCTGTTTGGATCGTATGGCAGGGTGCTCGGACTTCTTCGGTACCCCTTTCTATTCATTCAAACCGAATTCGCCCAGACACTAAGAGCCAATCAAAACACACTGACATGAGCCATGATGAAATTCTTGTCATCGTGCATATGCGTTTTCGCTCACGTATATACTCAGCCCGTCTACGTCTACACTAAGGCTGACGAAGAGTTTGCATTTCCCCTGAGATATACTGATGTTTTGGAAATAGTCTCTTGAACAGTTGAAGGCGACGAACGATAATCGACAAAAACCAACAAGCAAATTACGAGGCCACCTAGATTCAACAAGGTAATGACGAGGCCATCTAATTTTGACACATGAATAACTAGGCCACCTATGTTTGACTCAATCCTTCCTTTTGAACATGTAAATCATGAAATAATAGTAGTCGCCGGCTCTTCCGACCCGTTCAACCAACAAGTATAAGAAAATAGTCTCGTTGTATCCAACAGACTACTTCCTGAGCTCGGCTTGAACTCGACTCTGGAAGCATCGGTTCTTCTACAACTACGTACCTATGCTGTTGCAATAGGTCCCTACTCTTCCACTTTGCGTCTGCGACATGGTATCTTCCAGATCCGACGAGATGTCGGACAGTCGCACATTCGAAGCCTGCAATGGAGGACAAGCGAAATCCTATTCACCATGTTTGTGTTATTATGCCTTATAACTGTGACAGGGTAACAGTTGTAAGAATGTAATAGCGCAAAAGCATTCCTACAACGTGGGCCAAGTATCCTAGTCTGATGATAGGAACCAATCGGAACACTATGGATCTCCACGAAACGCCCTTGATTTAAACAGCTAGACGGGTAGCGTCATGTAGAGAGCAGATGACGAGCTTATGATAGCGAAGGTACATAATCCTCGCAGCTGCACGTCGATTTTCAGTGTCACCTTCTTCTCATTTCCAACCACATGCCGTCCATCGGCCCCCGTTGATTTCACGGATGACCAATTCTGACCGACTCAAGTACTATGTGCACTTTATAGTGCAATTTCTTTGTCAGAGGACATCAGAAAGGCCACACTCCGGACGACACCTGGAAGAAACTCACGTGCACACTAACTATATCCAGCTAATGGGTCTCTATCTTACTGTGTTCCTTCATCAGAACAGGACGATTATTATTCCTAACCAGACCATGTAAACCACGCAATATATGCAATCTGATATCATTAACGAATCACACGATGTAGAGGTATTCATCCATTGCCGTTTGCGAGGCTATGGACCTTCTGTTAGGCCGTCGGGAACCAGTTGTTCCGCTCCGCGCCGATGAAACTCGTCCGAGTTTCGTTCTTGTACACCGTCGTTGAAGTTACACACTTAGAATCACTTCAGGGAGCTTCTTTGCCATTGAATATATAAACCTGCGAATCGATCCTTCACGGATAGTCCATAGGATTCAATTGCAACATCTGAACCTAGGTTTCAGTCAACGAGCCCACCTATCCCCGCATTTTAGGTTGTCCTTTCATTTCACACGCCAGAATGGTCACCGTTGAAGTTCCTGAGGGATATGGGTAGGTTTTCATCTCAATTGTAGTTCGGAAAGCTCTAAGAAGATTTCACTCTCCCTTCTAGAGCGCTTCCAGCCTTCCAGCCTACTCTCCAACACATTAGCTAAACTGCTTCTAGATTCGTCCTCCTCGCTGCCGTATCTACCTTCGTTGTCTCCTCATACCTCGGCAGCCGCGTGAGCAAGTTCCGCAAAATCGCCAAGGTGCCCTACCCCTTCGAATATGCCTCCTACGAGCAAGTGCAAACTGCACCACCCTCTCGCCAGAAAGACCTGGACACCTTCAACAAGGCCCAGCGCGGACACCAGAACTTCGGAGAGAATCATTCGAGCGCTCTGGGCGCTATGCTTATTGCGGGACTGAAGTATCCGAATGCAACTGCGATCTTGGGCGCCGTGTGGAGCGTAAACCGGGTCGTTTATGCGGTCGGTTATACGAATGGAGGCGAGAAGGGGCGGTACTACGGAGCTCTGTGGATGGTGGCGCATTATGCTATGATTGGGATGGCAGGAAAGGCGGCATATGACTTGGCAATGGCATGAAGGATCTGTCAAGAACAACCGGAGAAGTTTAGATTGAGCCCTTACGGTTCCGACCAGGCGATAAAAGCGTTTAAGTATCATGTACCAACATGTAAAAGGACGGAATTTCATGGTTTTACTTCACAAGTGTCCTCTATGAATGTATGCGGTTGTGATCTGTGGCCTGCGGTGCTGTAACATCTGCTCAGTCCTGGGTCCACGACAAGACAGCGCAAGCGCGCATGCCGACATGCATATTTCTTTTTAGAACTGGCTATGGCATCTCTGTCCGTCTAGCACGCTTCCGGTGCTCAATTCCTTCCATCCCGCGCTGGCTTTCAACCCATGATCAAGAAATTCGTAATATCTCGTCTCGACCTGCTCCCTCGCACACCCCGCCAAATCACACCTCTCCCATTGCGCCCTGCAGCACACCACAGCAAAGGCCAAAAAGCAACGACGGGACTCGCCTGGCCCAGCGAGCATCCAGAGCACGGCATCTTAGCCGCAATGGGCCAAGCTCTAGCCACCAGCCGGGCCTCGGTGCGGAGATCGACGGCTCGAGCTCCAACAGAAGCTGCGCCAAGGCCAAAACTTTTGGTCCCTTCGAGGAAGGTCGGCCACCCATAAAATGTGGCGGGCTCCCCCATCGCAGACGCGTCCTTTGTGCCATTTTTGCTTGGTTTGCTTCGTGCGATCCAGGACCGTGAGCGACTTCCGGAGTTTTGCGCTCGCGTTGACGGCGAAAAGCTCCAATCTGCCATCCAATCTTCGCTGCGATCCCGCCCCCGCTTTTGAAGAATTACTTTTTGCGACTACGAATAAGTGAGAGTTTGAAGCACATAATGGCTCCCTCCCAGTTCCAGGAAGATCTTGCCGTGAACAAGGCCGATGATATGGGTCCCGACGATACTACGCACGTCCAGCCGAAAGGCGCTGTGGAGTCGGGCTCTGAAAATGGGCACGGTATCCCGCAGTATACGGACGGCGCAGTGAACCCGGTGCTTGAGAGTGAAGCAGAGAGCAAGGGAAAGTGGTTTGCATATGTGACAACGAAGCAATTCTGGGTGGCTATGCTTCTTGGTCAGGGTAAGTGCTCCCTCGAGTCCAATCTAGTGCCAGAATTATATTCGAAGCAGATGCTGATTCTACGTAGTCCTTGCTATTTGCATCACCTCAACCAACACGCTCAGCCAGCTGCTGTCCTTTGAAGGAACGAGCATACCAGCCTTCCAGACGTTCTTCAACTATGTCTTGTTGAACCTAATCTACACGACCTACACCATCTACAAGTACGGCTTTAAGAAGTGGGGCAAGCTCATCTTGAAAGACGGATGGCGCTTCTTCATCCTCGCCTTCTTCGACGTCGAAGGAAATTACTTTGTAGTGTTGGCGTACCGTTACGTATGTTTCCCCATGCTCTTCCCCATTTTCCCATTGCTAATTCCACCCATGCAGACCACCATTCTCTCCGCCCAATTGATCAACTTTTGGGCCATTGTCATCGTCGTCATCATCTCCTTCCTCTTCCTCCGCGTCCGCTACCACATCACCCAAATCCTCGGCATCTTCCTCTGCATCGGCGGCATGGGTATCCTCTTCGGCTCCGACCACATCACCGGCTACAATGCGTTCCCCGCCAGCGACCAAGTCAAGGGAGACTTGTTCGCCCTCCTGGGTGCTACTTTCTACGGCCTGAGCAATGTTTTCGAGGAGTTTCTAGTCACCGAGAGACCGCTGTACGAAGTTGTGGGACAGCTAGCATT
Organism: Periconia sp. TS-2; assembly: GCA_030378425.1. Classification (NCBI taxonomy): domain Eukaryota; kingdom Fungi; phylum Ascomycota; class Dothideomycetes; order Pleosporales; family Periconiaceae; genus Periconia; species Periconia sp. TS-2. The sequence continues at coordinate 64,503 of JASNQO010000043.1, read as the reverse complement.
CTGGGGTATGTTCATCAACGGGACACAGGCTGGAATCTTCGACCGCGCTTCGTTCCGTACTGCTGTCTGGAACAGCAAAGTCGGCGGCTATCTCACGGGCTACACATTCATTCTGACGCTCTTTTACTCTCTTGCCCCGGTCCTGTTCCGACTTACCTCGGCCGCCTTTTTCAACATTTCACTGCTTACGGGAAACTTTTGGGGTGTTGCGATTGGTATCAAGGTCTTTCACTTGTCCATCCATTGGATGTATCCGATTGCTTTTGTCCTTATTCTGCTCGGGCAGGTCATCTACTTCTTGAGGCAGAGCAAGTTGGCTGAGGCTGTGAAGCCTTGGCTTGGCGAAGCGCAGGAGGGAGGGCATGCTGGTATTGGGACGGCGAGGCGCAGGGTGGAGAACCCTGACGTGGTGGTTTAGATGTGCATGGAAGAGATTTCATCCGGAATCACTCGGGGGTGTCATAACAATGACCGCATGTTGATTTAATGGTTGAGACGGAGCATTTTGAATGTTGAAACACACTGTCATTCCACGTAAATACCACAGATTCTTTGCATTTCGTGAGACGCATCTCAAACGTCCAAGAGCCTCATCCTCTTCTAGTCTTGTCAAACATATCTTCGTGTGCCATTACGAAGCTTTTACAGTTCTTTCAAAAGGCCGGCGTCAGGTATAGTGTTGAATATCTCCGCTTTTACCCTTCCTATCCACTTGCCCTCACCCTCCACCACCTCCATCCGCAGATGGTACAACGCATCTACAAAAGCCGGGATGAAGGTTCCAGGGCCCCTCACTTCTGGTCTCTCTGCCGCTGCCTCTGCTGCAATCTCATAATGCAAAAGTCCAGACAAAGCAGCAATGAATTTATCCTCGGGACTCGCCGCCATATATGATGACATGGTGGTGCCAAGTGTACATCCCGACCCCGTTACCATACCAAGATACTTGTGGCCATTGGAGATGGACAGAGTGCGCACACCGTCGCTGAGTACGTCTGTGGAACCAGTCATGAGGACGATGTTGCGCTCGCGTGCTGCGAGGCGCGAAACAAGGTACGCTTTCTGTTCAAGGGAGAAGAGCGACTCTCCACTATCCACACCCCGCTGTTGCGAAGACTCCTCAAGCGTGAATCCAGATGCTCGCGCAACGGCCAGTATCTCTCGCTCGTTTCCCTTTATTAGATCAAAGTACCCCGAAGCCAAGAGGAAACTCAGAGCCTCCTTCCTCGCGGAAGTAGCTCCTGCACCGACTGGATCTAGCACTATAGGCCCTCCAACCGCGTTATACGCTTGAATAGCCTTACGATGGTTGTTGAGCGCTTCGGGTGTCGCCGTTCCCATATTGATGACTAGGCCACCGCCTAGTTTTGCAAGATCGGAGGCTTCGTCTCCGTTATTGGACATTATCGGCGAAGCTCCAATGGCAAGTGCGACGCTTGCAGCGAAGTTTTGGACTACCAGATTGGTCATGTTGTGGGATAGGGGTCCTTTCGTATGCACGGCCGCCACGGTTTTGGGAAGTGCATGCTGGACGAAGTCGTCAAGCTGGAGTGGTCGACTATGAGAGACAGAGTTTGCTGAGAATAGTGGAGGACTAGATAGAAGTCCTTTGAGATGCGACGCTGCGCTACGCACGTCTTTGGCACCGATGATAGCAGACACAACAGCAACGCCATCGATGGTCTTTGGTGCCGTCTGTGGGCTGGATGGAGCGAAGAGTTGGTATACGATGCGTTGAAGATTAGATGCATTGACGCCACCAATACAAACTGTTTGGATCTTTTTTGAGGCGTCGTCTGCCGTGCCTAGGTAGTGAAGGATCTTGCGGATTCCATTCACACCAATGATGTTTTTGGTGTTCTTCTTCGTTGCTGTGGCGTACAAGGTCCCGATGCCTAGGTAATCTGCTCCGAGATCAACTGCAATTTTAGCTTCCTCGACGGAGGAAACAGTGGCTCCAATGATCTTGTCATTGCCGAGAAGTTTGCGAGCTTCTGATACGTTCATATCGTCTTGACCTACGTGGACTCCCTCACAGCCTACAGCCAGGACAACATCAACTCGGTCGTTGATGATGAGCGGGACATTGTGCTGCCTGCATTTTTCGTGGAGAGCCTTTGCGGTTTGAATGAGCAGTCCCGTGTCACTGGTCTTATCCCGGTATTGAACGATGGTCACACCTGGGTTGAGAATTAGTAAACATTGACATATATGTCAACAATAGACACGTATATACTGCAAAGACATGGTGCGACGTATTGATGACCAATATGCAGCCATATGGGACCGACTTGCCTCCAAGAAGAGCCTGCTCGACCACTTCAACAAGATGCCGCTGCCCCAGAATCGACTCGGTCGAATCAGTGACGAGGTACAGCGAGTAATCTACCTGAGGTTTCATCCTTGCAAGCTTGTGCAAATCAGCAGCCCAGGCGGGATTGATCGGTCCCGGACTCTACGCCCGCAGACGTGTTTTGCATGCGTATGACGAGAGGCTAGGCGGGAGATATCCGACTGTGCTCGACCCAAATTGCCGTTTTTGGGCTGCAACAGAAGGCGAGCCCTGTGACTGGCGGCAAATAGCGAACGAGCTGGCCTGGGAACTCGTCTGTCCCAACGTATCGGAAAGCTGGAGGTAGGCAAGTCCGGTGTAGGGTGTTTGCGGTGGACCGATGAGAGATTCCGATGCGGGCACGGGGACGCTAAGAATAGCCAGCGACTGCGAAAGCGGATCTGTTTCCATTGTGCCCGCAGCCAAGCGGCAGGCGATCGCGATTTGAAGTCCTGGTCATGGTCATGGTCATGGCACGCTCTGGCCGGACTGCTGCGCCGGACTGCTGCACCGGACTGCGTGCGGACTCGACGCCAATGGCGATAGTCGGCGATGGCGGAATGACAGGCCGCAGCGGCGTGAGGGCGTGAGGTGGCCGGTGGCAGGTGCGGGTTGCAGTCGGGCAGTCACGTTGGGCGGGGGCTTGGCGCGCCCCGTTGCTAGACCTCCGCTCGCTGCCTGTAAAATCTCGTCGACACGCGCACTACCACGCTTTCACACCCATCCACAGCCATCAGCTTCCCCATCGCCATTCCAGTGTCCGCGCTGGAATAAGCCCTCTGCACCCACAGCAAGCCCGCACAATCCGCCTCCTCCCGGCGCCGCAATCCCCGCGCCCACAACACTCCCAACCCGCCACCTGTGCCCGTAGGGTCCTTTTCCACGCACACAACTGTCCGCCGTCGTCGACAACTGTGGTATATGTATTCGCGCCAAAGCCACGCTTTCCGACTCGACCCTCCCCCCGAGCTGCAAAAATTTCGCAGTCCGCGGAAGCCCAGCAGTTTGCACCATTGCACCAACGGTTAGCCGTCCCTCTGTAGACACCGCGTCCACCGACCACGCCCACCAATCCAGAGAACCTGGGTTTACTGCATGTCTCTTTCGGCCTTCCTAAGCATTACTGCTTTCCCTATTCTCGTGCGTCCGCTGCCTCAAAAGTAAATCCGCCAGACTCCGCCGAGTCCTCACGTCACCACAACCGCAAAAATGGCTACCATCAACGTCCGCCGCGATGTCACCGACCCCTTCTACCGCTACAAGATGGAGCGGCTGCAGTCGAAGATTGAAGGCAAGGGTAACGGCATCAAGACTGTCATTGTCAACTTGACCAGCGTCGCTGGCTCGCTGGCCCGCCCTCCCGCCTGTAAGTCAATCTCACTCGCCAAGCACTCCATTTGCAATGCTGACCTGGTGTCTAGATGTCATCAAGTACTTCGGCTTCGAGCTAGGAGCTCAGACAAACACTAACCCTGCCGACGACCGCTGGATCATCAACGGAGCTCACGATGCGAGCAAGCTGCAGGACTACCTGGACGGCTTCATTTCCAAGTTTGTCCTCTGCAAGAAATGTAAGAACCCTGAGACCGTCATGGAGGTCAAGGACGGCCGCATCATGCTCGACTGCAAGGCCTGCGGGCAGCGTTCCGAGGTCGACCTGCGCCTGAAGCTCAGCTCATTCATCCTGAAGAACCAGCCTAAGAAGGGCAAGAAGGACAAGGCCACCAAGAAGGCAGAGCGCCGCGCCCGCAAGGAGGCCGAGGCTCACGCCGATGAGGCATCGCAGAATGGAGTCAGCCCGGGTGACAGTGCTTCAGACCACGCCGATGAGAACGGCGAGTATGAAATCGAAGCGGGCAGCGATGACGAGCTCACTCGCCAGATCAACGAAGGCGCCAAGGAAATTGATGAAGTCGAAGCCGAGAAGGATGTCAAATGGGCCACCGACTTCTCTTCCGAGGCCATGAAGTCGCGCGCCGAGACGCTCCCCGATGACCTCAAGCGTGCTCTTGTCGTCGAGGATGATGAGGAGGGTGAGGGCGGTTCTAGCGCCTACGACGTCTTAGGCAAGTGGATCCTTGACACGGCTAACGAGAAGGGTGGCGTCGATAAGGTTGACAACGTCGAGATCTACCTCAAGGCCAAGGAGCTCGGCATTGAGAGCAAGCACCGCACTCTAACGGTTCTTGCCCAGACCATCTTTGATGAGAAGATTGTCAAGCAAGTTGACAAGCGTGCCGCCATGCTCAAGAAGATGCTCACGTCGGAGCGCCACGAGAGGGCCTTCCTAGGCGGCACCGAACGGTTCGTCGGAAACGAGAAGCCCGAGCTCATTCCTCAGGTCTCGGCCATTTTGGTCAAGTACTACGAGAACGACCTTGTCACTGAGGACGTTCTCAAGCCTTGGGGCTCCAAGGCCAGCAAGAAGTATGTCGACATCAAGACGAGTAAGAGCGTCCGCAAGTCGGCCGAGAAATTTATGGAATGGCTCGAGACCGCCGAATCTGACGAGGAGGACGAAGACTCTGAGTAGGCTCGTCTCCTCCAGGCTGAATCTGCCGGGGCCTGCTACATGTCTCGAATGACGTAGCCCCGCCCGGTCTTTGGATCTTCATACTCTCTGCTCTTCCTGTTCTGCTTACTGTTTTGTTTTCTGACGGCGTGTGGGTAACTCTACTCCTGTCTCTGCGTGTTGCGTTTGAGGTGGATTGGCGGGTTAGCTAGGCTTCTCCCTACTCTCACCTGCACTTCTCCTGTTCAATAAAAGCGTTGCTTTTACACAAATATTGGTCATTAATACATGTCTGACCTCGTGAATATGTTTCTGCAATGGGGATTGAACTAGTAAAAGGGTATTGCTAATTTCCTATGCTCTCGTCGAGGTCTCTGCGTCCCCACCCCTACCCAAACACCAGAGCGCCAGTCCACCTTCATGCATTATCCCTACATTGATGGTACAAAGTGTTCCACAAAGCCTCTTCCTACTATGGCTAGAAACCCAAGTCCCTTCTCTACCCAATCCTTGGCATCGGCAATCCGAACAAAGAAACCAGATCGGGAAAGCCTGCCTTTCAAAAGAAGCTCGGACATACTCGCGGCTCTTCTTTTCTTCCCCTCTAGCCTACCACCTTTTCCTCCCGGTTCGATTCTATCGACTCCGCCTGTAATTGCCCCTCTTCATCTCCGCCTTTAGACTTTCGCTCTGACTAGGTAGTGGTGCCCTGCGTCTGACATTCGCACTATCAGCAGCACTACCAGGAGGCGTCCCATTCTGTGGCTGTTGCGGTTGCGGTTGCGGTGGTTGGGGTTGGGTTTGTGGTTGTGGTGCTCCAGGTATATTCATATTCGGAGGAAAAGGAAAATTCGGAGGCAACCCATTTGGAGGAGGCATGCCTGGCGGGGGAAATGGTAGTGGAGGTGGAGCACCATTAGCATTCATGCCTGGAGGAGGAAAGGGAAAGTTCGGCGGCATGCCTGGTGGTGGAAATGGAGGTGGGCCGTTTCCGTTTGCGGAGGGGATAGGAGGGGGAGGTAGAACCCCCGAGGAAATGAGTTGGGCGAGGCGTGATGGATCCATGCTCGCAAATGGAGGTGGTGGACCTGGAGGAAGCGTGGTGCTTGGTGGCACCGACGGCATGTTTGGAAGCGGTGGAAGCGCACCGCCAATGCCAGGCAAGAGGCTAGTTGTGCCATCAGGTGCCATATTAAGACCCGGGAGCGAGAGACCTGGCGGGGCACCTGGATTCTTCGAGGGTAGTTTTTGATCGACGAGACCTTCTGCCTCGTCTTCAGCTTCCTGCTCCTCTTCTTCACGCTGTTGTCGCCGGTTATGACCGCGGTCGAAGTTTCCTTGAGCCTCTGCAGCAGCCTGGCCGATGTGGTGTCTGTCGTTAAGGAATGTGGTGTCGCCGGGTCTTGGGCGCGTCCAGAAGCGCGTGACGCGGTCGTTGGATCCCGAAGCCAGAATGTGGCCAAGAGGATGCCAGTCCAACGTCCAGACGGTGAAGTCGTGGGCGTACTGAATGCTGTGCGCGGGATATATCGTCTGTGCTGGGGCATTTTGTGGGTCCGCTGCGTCGTAGGGTGAGAGGGACGGAGCGAGGCCTTTCGGGGGGTTTTGTTCATCCAGCAGATAGTGCATGATACTGCCATCTACGCCACCAGTAGACAGTAAATTCTTATGCATAGGATGCCAGGCCATTGTAATCACATCCTTTTCATGTCCTCGCAGGAGCAAAACATCGCGCATCATACGCAAGTCAAATATGCGCGCTGTATGGTCACGGGCGCAAGTAGCCATGAGATTGCCGAGAACTGGCTCGAACATTGTCTTTGATATTGGGTTCTTATGTCCATGCAGTGTCGTCAGACAGCGCCCTGTTCGCGGATCCCAAAGCTTGACTTGATGGTCTTTGGACCCAGATACGAGAAGACCTTTGTGCGGATGCCAGTCGACTGATTTCACCTCCCATCCATGTCCGGTCAGAGTAGATTCTTCTGCGCTAGAAGCAAAGTCCCAGATCTTCAGCGTGGTATCATCAGCACATGTGACGAATTTGGAGTCCGTCGGAGCTATTGCGAGCCCGCGCACTGCCTCGGCATGCGCCTGGATTTCTTTGACGTTGTTGAAGTTTGTCTGCCAGTACTTGACGATGCCCGTCTGGTCGGCAGAGAGGAGCCAATCGTCTGTGTGGGTATATGCGACGGAGCGGATGGCTGACTCGTGGGCCTGCATAATGGTCTCGAAATTGAAGCCCATGCCATTCCAGAGGGTGAACTCGCCGCTCGTCGATCCTGTGAGCAAGCGGCGACCCTCTGGTGTCCATTTGACAACATTAATGGGATGTTTGACCTTGTTGAGCGAGGAATGGAGGGCTTTGGCGGGGATGGACTCGGCGGCGCTGGCAAGTCGTGCGGCAGGCGGCTCCATGTCGACAATGTAGCTGGCACTGGGCCGCTCTACCTCAGGAAACCCAACATTCTTATAGCGTGGACGGCGAGTGCGCATCCATTGCACCGTCGTCGCTCCATAATCCGTCACGGCGCCTGTGTAGAAGCCAATGTTAGCGGAAAGGCGATATGCAGTTGGAACGGACATGGCGCATGTACGTACGCTTGGGACGGGGACGCGGCGGGCCGTCATACTGCGAGGCGTGGTATTCGCCGCGATCCATGGTGAACGGCGCCGGCCAAAGTGAAGCTATCGATGCGGCAGCAACATGGATGGCGCGCAATACACGGGGCAACGAGACAACAACTACTCGTGGCTCGGGGAAGCTCGTCGGCGGTGCTTTGTTGCAGCTCCGGCTTGGCACGCACCAGCCACAGGCATCAAGCCACAGGCACCAAGCCCCGAACGCGCACCAGCCACACCGATCTGCTCTGCGGGCTGCAGCTCGTCGTCAGTCCCCGCATGTAGCTCCTCCCAACACTTTCACTATTCCGGCCAGTGCTGCAACCTGCTATCTCGCCTTGCTGCAGCCGGCACGCCATGGACTGTCAGCTCACTTCCGCTCTTCTCCCACCGCTGTCCGCCGCCGAGCAACTGCTTCCGTGCCATTGCTCATTCCACACATTCGGTCGTCGCAATTGACCTTCTGACCCTGTCCCTGTCAACGCATCCGACAAATTCCTTGCCCACCACCACGCATCTGCACTACCTGCAACCCACCACATATCAGGCTCCGGGTAACCCGCGCGGGCCCGCGCCGCCAGCTTCAATTCCTTGCCATGGCCACTTTCACTGGCACGGCCGTCTCGACGGCGACGGACGTGCCCTCTTCCAGCCTCTCCGCCATGTACAAGGGCAAAACGCCCGAGCCTGTCGTGAATAGCTCCCCCACGCGCATGCGCCAGGCAAAATACCGACATGTCTTTGCCACACATTCGCAAGGCCGCATGTCATGTCTGACCCAGGGTGCTGAAGCTCCCAGCTTCGTTGGCTTTCGGAATCTCATGATCCTGGTGCTCGGTGCGCATTCCTCGGTCCCTGACGCCGCCCTATTTTCTAATCAGCTACAGTCGTTTCAAACCTTCGCTTGATGATTGAGAACTTCCGCAAGTATGGAGTTCTCATCTGCCTCTCGTGCCACGACTACAAACGCCAGGATGTCGTCTACGGCTTCATCCTCTACCTCCTCGTTCCATGCCACCTTTTCGTCGCATATCTGATCGAACTGGCTGCCGCTCAGCAGGCCGAGTGCGCCCTTGGCAAAATGAAGAAAGCCGGGGAAGAGGAAAATACACCAGAGAAGCAGAAGGAGGCCCGCCGCAGGTTTAACTCGACCTGGCAGGTCGTCGCATTTTTCCACGGAATCAATGCCTGTCTAAACCTCGTCATTGCTACCCATGTCGTCTACTATTATATCCACCATCCCGGAATTGGCACTGTATGCGAGCTGCACGCCATTATCGTATGGCTTAAGAGCTGCTCGTATGCATTTACGAATAGGGATCTACGCCACGCCTTTTTACACCCAAAAGCCTCTGAGCCGCTGCCTCAGATCTATGCTACCTGCCCGTATCCGAGGAACATCAACTTCAAGAACCTCTGTTATTTCTGGTGGGCACCGACCCTTGTCTATCAGCCTGTCTATCCCCGAACCGAACGTACCCGCTGGGGCTTCGTTGCCAAACGCCTGGCTGAGGTTGCTGGTCTGAGCATCGTTATCTGGATAGCCTCTGCCCAATACGCTGCGCCATTGCTGCAGAACTCCCTCGACAAGATGCTCACCTTAGACCTTGTCTCCATCGTCGAGCGCGTCATGAAGCTGTCCACCATCTCCCTTTTCTGCTGGCTGTGCGGCTTTCTGGCTCTGTTCCAATCTTTCTTGAACGCTTTAGCCGAGATTATGAAGTTTGCGGACCGTGAATTCTACGGCGACTGGTGGAATGTTAGCAGTGTGCGCACTTACTGGACTACCTGGAACAAGCCCGTCACCAATTTTATGCGTCGCCACGTCTACAGCCCACTTGTCGGTCGTGGGTGTCCACCTGTGGTCGCCCAAGTTATAGTCTTCTTTCTCTCGGGCGTCCTGCATGAGCTCGTGGTCGGCGTTCCCACACACAATGTCATCGGTGTCGCTTTTGCCGGCATGATGTTCCAAATACCACTCATCTTCTTTACAGACATCCTCCAAAAGATGAAAGGTATCAATGGGAAGACAGCCGGAAACATGATCTTCTGGGTCAGCTTCTGTCTCGTAGGACAGCCGCTGGCGGCACTCCTGTATTTCTTCGCTTGGCAAGCTAAATACGGTAGCGTCTCCAAGCAATACAACGAGAGCCGTGCCCTACATTTATTTCACAGACGCTAACAAAGTTGTTTAATAGCTGTGTGGATATATTGGTCCGATCCTGTCATCACGACGCCTACGCTTTTCTTCCCTTTGACGGCGACAATTAGACTGCCAGTCGTTTAGAAAATCAGCTCGACAGTCGTTACTGTCTTGGATGGTTGAGTATGTGATAATTGTACTCTTGGATAGACTGTTATTCTTCAATGAAATAATATGGATTTTGGCCATAGACGGCTATGTACAACTTCGCATCCACTTCATACGTGTTTTATGATAAATATGCGTTCCTACAACTAGAGCTTCAAACTCCTACTTGGATCTTCATCCCAAACTCATTCAGCTTCTCCACGAACGGATCCCCCAGCGTTGCCGGCGTCAAAACTCCTCCACCCAACTTCCCAGCCAGCGTCTCTTCCAATCTACCCCTCAGAATGACTGAAGCAGCCGCGCTTAGCGTCTGCCCTGTAGCCCCATAGCCACCGTGCGCAGTATCAAGCCTTCCAAACACCTTAGTCTTCTCATTTGTATCTACTGTGGCAATCGCCCGATAGCTCATGAAATCATCCTTCATCTCTTCCTTGGAAGGACCTTCGCCAGGCTTGGGAATGAAGAAGCGCTTGATGATCGGAGACAATATCCAGCGCGTAGGCGGGAAAGCGAGGAAGAGGCCGAAGAGGGCGATGCTGACTTGCATGCTGATGCCCTGGAACAAGGAGCGCGCGCGTAAAAACTCATTTAAGCGGAATCTGCGGCCGTACGAGATGGATGGATCCCCGGTGGATTCGTAGAGACCCCATGAGCGGTGCGCGATACACTGGTCGACAGATGCCATGATGTGAGTCGTCTGAATGCCACCGTTCTCGGGGACGTTGAGGAGGCCGAAGAGCCGGTAGAAGAGACTTGCCTTGGGGGGTGGAGATGGTGTAGACGGGACGGGTGAGATGGAGAAGGGATGTAGCGATTTAGCCATGTGCGCGAGGGAGTAGTTGTTGAAGAGTTCAAGAACCGTTAGGCTTGTACCGCCGCTGAAGCCGGATTTGAAGGCGTAGAGGGTTAGGATGAGATTGGCCGTTCCGGCATTGTATGTTTTGCGAATATGCTTTGCCAGGGCGTAGGATGTCATGTCTGATCATTAGAATGTATGAGCATGCATGCTATCAGGATGGCGGCTCGATAAAACGTACCTGCTGGAACACTGTCAAGACCGCACTCTGGTATGATGATGGCTTTGTTTTGCTTTGCTAAGGCGTCATACTTGGAGACCATGTCGTAGACCCATGGAACCTCGCCCGTGCAGTCAAGGTAATGGGTTCCGTTTTCTGCGCAGGCAGCCAAAACAGGCTCCCCGTAGTACATGAACGGGCCCACGGAGGTGATGATGAGGCGAGTCCGTTTGGCGAGATGGTCCAGTTGGTCCTTTTGGAGTTCGCATGTCTCAATTGCTGGGATACGCGTTAGTTCTGGAGGGTGAATACATGCGGCGATCCATTGTGGCTCGATGAGTTCTGACCTGGTTGCGAACGATTTGGGTTTGCTGCTTTCAATTCATCAGCTATGCCCCGTAGCTTCTTTGCATTGCGGCCTGCAATGGCCCATTTGAGGTCTGCAGGCAGCTTGTCGCTGATCCATTCTGCGATGAGCTTTCCTGTATACCCCGTTGCTCCCAGAAGGACGAGCTCGTACTGGCGTTGTGCCATTGCAAAAGAAATGTGAGGAATGTGCTTCTACAGTAGGAGTCGGGAAATTTTCAGTTGTTGGAGACTTTCGCAATCACGGCCGCCTGTGAAGAATTTGGTAATCACTTGTAGATTCACGAGACGGTAGATTTGAACGAGATCTAGTGCTCGTATACGCAGTGACAGTAGAATAATGCAAAACAGTGATTGAGGCTACGAGATCAGGGCGATAGCATCTGCCGCGGGCGAAGTTCCCTAATGAAGTCATGCCGAGGCATGCTGAAAACGCCACGCGCAATGATGGCAATACGCGACTAGATATGGGATGCTGGTCAGGTCCTCATTTTGTAACACAAGAGCGATCAGATACAACACAGTACAGGTCCACTCTAATAAACTCGAGTATAGCAGAGAAGGATAAGGCGTACTCGTAAGCAAACGGCGCAACTCAGGTGGTCTGCGGCTTGGTCTAGACACTATGACCGATTAGGCTAGCGTGCGTAAGGCTCGGCAGCAGTATTGACTGACCGCGACAGCGTGTCGCCCTCGCCTTCACCGCCACCACACCTCGAAGCCCACCTCGAAGCCCACCTCGCGCCCCGAGATGTTCACTTCCCTGTCTGACTAGCCAGCAGCGTTCGATCTTCTAGGTCGACTTCGAGGAGGTGCTGGCATGCAAAGCTCCTAGCTACCGCCCTGGCCTTGGTCGGTCTTTGGGATGACTGGTCAGCTTCTTCGCAGCTTTCCCGAGCATCATCGCTAATTTCATTCACGATGAGCAGAATAGCATCTAGAGACCTCTCTTGAGCGCTTTTGCCTCGACGATGAAACGCTGGTAGGCGCAAGACAGCGCGAGGCCGCCCTCGAAGCTCTAGAAAGCCTTCGGCGCTTACCTAGCCGCGCGACGTTTGCGTAGTAACTTGAGGACCTTACCCTTGTTCTCCCATAGCCTACTCGAGAGCGGTCGAGGGCGAGGCTCACATGGCGCGCCGGCGACTGTATTGGATAGGAAACAATGAAACAGCTGTGTACCTCTGGCCTGGCTCGGTTTCGAAGCGAAGCAGCCTCGCCCCTCTGCCCCTCTGCTCCATCTGGTTCGAGAATCTGTGATACCAAGAGTAGCCCTCTTGAGAAGAACATCAACGTGAATACCAAGCATCGGTAGAGTGTCCGGCGTTGCATCGAGCATCGGGCACCGACCCACGTTCCTCTAGCTCCGCTGGACGACAGAATGCGAGCAGATATGCTGTCGAATTCTACGCACCGGGAGAGTCTATCTCCCCTGGTCATTCCGTCGGAGTTACGAGGCTATAATAAAGCACGATATCAAGATGACGCGGATGGAGCCGATGCGCTGCTGGCATCGTCATGCACCGGGGAGCTGACCCGCAAAGATGACAAAGTAACATGAAACATTGTTTGCATTCCGAAGCAACAAATTGAGAGACTGACCAAGTCATATGGAACCTGCCTAGCAAGGCGGTTCGAGGTGCCACGTGTGGTAAGCCCGGAGTCACGGCCGGACATTTCAGACGGGCTTGGTTGCTCCACGGTACCTCTGTTCCTGGGGACCGTCTACTCTCTGCGGCTGCTGCAGGCTCCTACCTGCTTTCGTCGCCAACCTCCGACCACTCGTTGCGGCCTTTATCTAGGCTGCGTTTGTCGCGGCGGCGGGCGTCCTGGCGTCCAACTGGGGTGGCGTGGCCTGTGCTAGCGGCCTTGGCAAGGGCCCTCCCGACCTTAAAGCTCCCCACCACCCCAGCGCCTTTGCTTTCCCTCATCCATGATCGCAGCCGGCACCTCAAACTTTCACTTTTCCACCCACCAACGCTCCAATGGCCGAGACTTGTATAGTCTGCCTTGGCGACCTCGTCCCCCAAGACGAAGAGAACGCCACCGCTAGCGACCCTTCGCTAGGACTCGATGATGGGGCTGACCCCGAGCGCCATCCCGGCAAGCTTCAGAAATGCGCATTGCCCCCTCTCGAAGCCGCAGCAAAGGAGGAAGACCTGGTCGCACACCTGCTACCATGCGGGCACAACCTGCACAACGAGTGCTTGAAGCCATGGGTCGAACGCGCCAACAGTTGTCCTATATGCCGGGCCAACTTCAACATGGTCGAACTTAGCACTAGGCTTGGAGGTATGTACTATTTATTCGAATCTGCCGATCCCGCCCACTGTAATACCGCGTACTGTCCGCTCGGTCTACATGGTGGAGTAGAGACCATTAGCCATCCGCTTCCTTGTCTGGATGTCTTGAGGTATCTCTCCAAGTCGGTACTTGGCAGTAGCACATAGTTGCAGTCACTGATTATCCATAGGAACGATACTATCCTCATATGCTGTTCAGGACAAGCAACAGGTCGCCGATATCGACCCATCCATGATCATCGAAGAAGATTATATCCTCGAGGACGACGGAAGCTACGATGCCTGCATGGTTTGCGATGAGTTTGGAGACTCCGCCCAGCTCATGTACTGCCATAGTTGCGAGCAACTTTGCCACGTCTTTTGCGCCGGCCTGGATAAAATGCCCACACGCGGAGCGTGGTATTGTCAAGGCTGCATAGAGAACCCTTCCCTATTAGAAGCGGCCTCTCGCCGGCCATCCCCTCGCGGCCCTGCTGCCTATGCCGGTGGACGTAGTCGTATACCCCGCCGCCATCGTGCGCCGGATGAGTGGGTTGGAGTTTGGCAGAGTGTCTGGGACCGGCTCCATTTCGACATTGAATTTCCATTTCAAGATGACGACCAATCCGAGACCAGATCCGAAATCCAGAGACGTGAGAGCCAGGAGTGGGAGCGACGCTTCGAGCTTGCTCGTCAGATGGGTGCTGGCACTCGCTTCCGTGCGGCTGCTGACAACATTCATGCACACCGTGCGAATGCAGGTCCGCGTGCTCGTCCCGTCAACCGCACTCTTCACAGAGAAGCTCCGAAGACACCCAAGGATCCAGAGTCACAAGAAGAGCTGAGAGCATGGAATGCCTTTGAGAAAGCTCGCGAGCAGGTGGCACAGTTAGAGGGCAGCTCACCACCTCCTGAAAATGGTAGCAATAGCCGCAGGCGCAAGCGCAAATCTGCAGACTCATCGCCTGCTGAGTCTGAATTGCAGGAGCCTAAGCCAGAGCGTAAGCTGAAACGTCCCCGAACACGACTCAATATAGATGGTGCGGAGTCATCTGCAGCGGCTGCACGTCGCAACACTGTTCAGAGCAATAACGCATCCCCGCCAAATGGCACCCACAATGGCGTCGATTCATCGGCCACATCTGGGTTCCTGAAGTCAATTTTACAAGAGGTGGAAGTTGACAGGTTCGCCGAGCATGACAAAGAGATTGCTGCGCCTCAGCCTAAGCGTGTCATCATAGAACGCGCTTGCTCTCCACAAAACTCCTCCCCGGGTCTGTCGCCAGTGTACCCGACACCCCATGGTATGACTACGCCACCGCCACTCAACATCAACCGGACGGAGGCGCTTGCGCAACAAGATCAGCAGCTGTCTCCAACATACTCGCCTTACTCGCCTGCGGATGACGAGTCCCGACTTGGTCGGAAGAAGCTGGTAGTGCGCCAACGCTCTCCTGGCTTGACCAGCCCTCCTCGCTCGAAAGACTCGTCTCCTAGTCGCTCCTCGTCGCTCTCGTACTCCACAAAAGCTGAGTTTCAGCGCATGGTTACTGCTGCACTTAAACCATTCTACACAAAGAAGGAGATAACCAAAGACGAGTACACCGACATCAATCGGGACGTTTCCCGCCTTTTATATGACAACGTGGGCGAGGCTGGTGCGGACGCTCTTGCCAACCAGGACACGCGAGACAAGTGGCAGACAATGGCTACCCAGGAAGTCGAGCGGGCTGTGCAAGCTATTAGCACTAACCGCCCGGCGATATCGCCGGGAGCGGACGATTCTGGTTCTTCCTCCTCGTGACAGCTTTTGTAATCTTGTTTCTGGACTTTTCCCTTGGCGTTCTAGCGAAGCAAGGTGTATCATACCCATGCGTACTGTCTTTCGGGCGTTTTAGATGACTCTCATACTACCTGATACCCTTCTATATGCACATGTTAAGCGCGGCGATCGGACGGAATGACATGACTATACGGCTATGATGTCTTGGGTTTTGGCTCTATGTGGATGATCACGAGTCTTGAGTAGATAGTGCACTGCTCCCTTATACATGGAGAGCGAAAATACAGAGAACTATTCTTGGTCATTGGATGACCTAGCACTGCTAAAATTGATCTCACTTGCGCCATGTGTAAAAGATTTGTTGGAGTATTTGATACTTCATCTAGCATTTGATTTTTAGACATTTACCAACGCTAAGAAGAGTTATCTATGCTTTGATCCGTTTAGATGATTCCGTACGCCGTTCCCAATGCTGTTCCCTTGGCCATCAAGCCGACTTGGACTTGGCCTAACGCGGTGAAGCCAGGAATTTCTCTTGGTTTCGTCCCCAGTGCATCGCAAGCAGACTAGTCGTCTCCAGAACTTCCAGGTGTAACTGTTCTAGAACTGAGATGGGGTGACATGTCTCTTTCCCCCGCAGTCACAGTGTTCACCCGCCCATTCGGAACCTTTCATGCTGTCAGCCTTTGGGACCTATCGATTGTGGAGTCTGAGGTCTGAAGGGAGGGGAAGGGGGGAGGGGACCAGCTAATCGAATACAACATACCTCCATATCAAAGCCAGTCGACTCCATCATCTCATCGCTACATGCATCCAAAAAAGCGTTAGTTCAGTCAACAACATGCTTGCTCTCCACCGCTCAATGGAAAATCATGCCCCATGCCAACATCATTCTCTTATAACTCACGTATCCCGCTCCGGCGCCTCCTCCCCCTCCTTGTTCCCACTCTCCACCCCATTCCGAACCTGCAGCTGCGGAAAAGGAGCCTTCTTGGCGAGATTCTCGATGAGCCGGGCTACTTCCAGCGCCTTCGCTTTGTCGGCCGCTGCGTCGGCGGGGTCGGTGATCGTGTCGAGGCCGCCGAAGAGCCAGAGTTCCTGGAGGTTGCGGATGAGGACAACAAAGTCTTCGGCCATGGTGGCCTGTTGCCGTTTTCCATCCTGGTTAGCGCTAATTCTCCCCCTTGGGTAGATCTGCAAGATCCGAGCTATGAGGGGGATGGGAGGTGGCTTGCTAACGACTGGGCAAGTCTTGTTGCTAGCACACGCTTGCGAGCCGCGGGGGGAAACGTACAATGGAGAGCGCTTCCTGCTTGATACTGAGTTCCTTATTTGCCGTCTGGCTGTAATCGCTCGTCTCGTCGAGCGCCGTTAGCGTGAAGACGGCGTAGAAGTGCGAGCTAATGTCTTCCAACAACCTGTCGACGCGTCCTGCTCTCTCAATCAACTGCTGTTGCGTTTGGGGGGGAAAACGCGGGGGAGCTAGACGTACTGTGGAGCGCGGCTGCATTGCGCTGTTTGGGGTCCATGGTTTGTGCAAGGGCCGGTGGAGGTGTAGAGGCGGCTGTTGCGCGGAGCTGGCTTTCGAGGTTGAAGGGCGGTATGCGGGTGGAGGTTGCTGGTTATCGATAAGGGAGCTGTGGGGTCTGTGCGTGGCGAGGGTTCGTGCTGATGCGAACCGGAGGAGAGCTTGAGGCTGAAGATGGGAAGGATCGCGTGTGCAGATGTCGAATTGGAAGGTAGATTGGACAGACATGCCAGAGAGAAATTAAGATGGTTCCCCCTAATTCAATTATACGATTCAGATTGTTTCTTTGCTACCGTTCCAGCTGTAGGAGAATCGCTGAGGCTTAACAATCTCAAAGTCTCTCCTCACCTCGTCACTACCATGCCCTCCTTCCACGGATCGGGCAATGCGAGCAATCTCTCGTGTGAAGTAGCGACTGGTTTACCTCCCCGACATGTATGCGAGCCATGGTCGACACCAGAAATGAATACATGCACGGACGTCAAGATCGCCAGGAACGTATCCGGGCGTAGCACCGGCCATCTCGCCATGTCCCGTGTCCCATGAGCCATCCCTGCTTCTTATTGCGATCTTCTGCTCACGGATCATCTCAAACCTCCCTGGTGCGGCTCGCGCGATCGAGAGATGCTAGACCCAGCCGAGTCGCTAACATTGGGGGAAAAACTGCTGCAGGTCGATCCCGCTATGCATCATACTCCGGACCCACTTGAGCCGCGATCCGGGGGGGAACGCCATTTAGCTATAACGAGATGAGCATGGAAAGACGCGAGGAGACGCGTTTCTAGCTTCTACATTGTCCCACTCTTCATCTCATCTCACGGTGAGGAGACGTCGTGTGAGCAAAAGAAGAGGAAGAGCACCATGACAAACTTTGTATTTAATACTTGAATTGAATTGCGACCATAGCTAATTTTCAGTATGGATGCTGTCTTACAATTTATGCAATGCCAACGCCAAAGGCAAACGATGTGAGCTTATGCCGTTGAAAAATGAAAGGAGAATGAACGAATGACATGCAGAGGAAAATTGATAAGAAGGCGCCATATGTGCTCATGACTTCGTGAGAAACTCCACTCAATGCTAGGAAAGCCCGTAGTTGTACTCTCTGGGCTAATGTAGGTCAAGGCACGGAAATAGATCTGTGTCGTCTGTGGAAAATAGAGGACCGCGATGACCCTCGCGAATGTGCACCAGATATGGTTTTGACTAGCACAGGAGGTTCGCAGTCCGCGGGAAGGTCATCGTATCTCCAAGTTGGTATAGTACTCTTTGCAGTCTTGGAATGATCATTGCGGGACACATATGGTAACGAGATCTGCATGTCGTTGTGCTGCTTGTGGTTTGGCGATTTTGGTTTAGGTAAGGTAGGCATCATTGAGGTAATTCGGCCGCTTGGGCTTCTTTTATGCTTGCTGGTCATACTGGAAGTTTCTGTTGAAGCATTAGATTGCGATTGTTCCATGTGGCTGGTCACATACCTGACGACGTTGCAGAGAAGGCAGACTCTTGGGAGCTGGCTGAGAAGTACTCATGTGGTTCTGAGCGTGTCAGCCAGGTAACTCGCTATTGATCAAGCATACTGACCCTGTTCGAAAGAGGTGTTTAACCGTGGACTCGTTACCGTATTGATCGTGGAGTATGAGTCGGTGCTAATTGCGTGATAAGACAAATGTTTCATCGGTGGTGGCATCGGAACATCTCGCGGATTGGAAAAGGCGTTTTGCGTGTCAATACTCCTAAAAACGAAGTCCCTGTTTAGCTGGCCGCTGTCAATGGCGTTCGGTAACGGGCGAGGTCCAGGCTCATGCTGTTTCCGCGGGATTAGCGATCTTGATTTTGTGAGTTTGGCGCGTTGCTTGGGTAGTGGAGGTACTGGATATTCTTGATCCACTTCTGGGCGGGGGCGCCGAATTGATGGGACTTGAGCAGGATGATATGTTTGAGGCCGCGGTGGGGGGCGAGGAGGAGATCGTGGCACTTCGTTTAGGGTCATTGTCTCGCATGTATGGTCTTGTCTCTCAGCTATTTCCCGCGTAGACACGACTACGTCGCTTTTGGCACGAGAGTGAACACGATGTTCATTGGCAGTATGTATAAGCGTCATCGGCGCGCTGATTTCTTTTCTTTTCTTTCTTGCAGCTTCAAGCACCGCCTGGAGTTCTTCCGGACGAAATGGTGTCGAGCCCGCAGACCAAGGGTCTATGGCGGCAAATGCCGGCGTGAACGTCGGGACATATTTGGTTTGTACTTGAGGCGATTTCGGTAGATTCTGAGCTGAAGTAGCTTTCTTCTGCTCGTGTACCTCGTCTTTTCTTGCTAACTTCGAGAATATCGACATTGTGGTTTGTGAGCGAGGGAGTCAAAGAGCAAATCGCAAAAAGTTCAAAGTTGTAGGTTTGGTGTGGCACCGTTTAAATTGTTCGGGAAGGTGACAGTAAAACCGCCGCGACTAATATACCACCACTATACCAGCAACGTCAACCCGGTCGATGTCTACAGCGAAGATTAAAGTTACGGAGGGGTGCAGAGTATGCCGACGCCGGGGTTGGGAGTTTAATATGCATCAATGTGCAGCGTGTTAGCACCAGATTTTATCGCGAGCCAGTAACTAGAGCAAAAACGACCGGT
Organism: Periconia sp. TS-2; assembly: GCA_030378425.1. Taxonomy (NCBI): domain Eukaryota; kingdom Fungi; phylum Ascomycota; class Dothideomycetes; order Pleosporales; family Periconiaceae; genus Periconia; species Periconia sp. TS-2. The sequence goes on along the minus strand of JASNQO010000043.1, from coordinate 45,126 downwards.
GCTCAGACATACAACCCTCCATGATCAGGTTTTGATAGGGTAGGCTACTTTGATTTGAACGTTACTACGCTAAGGGTCACGGTGTGGCTGTCGGCATTTAAGGATGTGTGGTATATTTATGGATAGGGTTGACAGTGCCGATCTTGAATGATTTGCGGAAACACTTGCATATTCCGTCGGTAGTTGTCTCCAGGTGCCCGTACGTCCCGGCATCCTGATCTACCTGTGACTGCTGGAAAGTCTTCAAGTCCAAACGTTTTCAAGGGCTTGCACCTCGGCGGAAGGAAAGAGTGGAAGTCAAGTCCCTCCGTGCAAACATTTTCTTGCGCTATTCAGACACTAGGGATAGGTGGGCTCCGTCTGGGTTGCAATGTTACTGTGTGATAAGAGGCCACGTGTTGCTGTATCATGCCAAAGGGCACATGATGTCGGACGCTGGTGAAGGTAGAAGCGTGGGTTGCATTGGCCGAGAGAAGCGCCTATGAGAGGGCGGAGCTAATGCTGCTTGCCGGGCTGCATATCACACTCCTTGGCTCTGGAACGAGCCGGACGTGACCCTTGTGGAGTCCATCCCGCGTGCTCAGTGCGTTTTGCGGAATGTTTTCCGGGTAGGCTGTCCAGCATCAATAGGGCCCATAGGGCGGACAGTGTCCAAACCAACTCTCTGGATGCACGGATAGGGTTGCTCTGGTGCGTAACAGGAGACGACGCGGCCTCGTGCTACAGAACACGGCACAAGATGGATTCTGTGCGCCGAGATGGACTTGGTCTGGGATCTACTAGAGCTGTGCACGTGTAGAGAACCGTGAATGTGGCTACAAGGTGCATCGTGAGCCGTACCGCCGGCCCTACGATGCTGGGCTGGGAGGGTAGACGGTTGCAGATGGGGGACAGACTAGTCTCTATGGACGAGACAAGAGGCGAACAAAGCCTCGGCTTGATCCGAAGACTGATGAGCTTTGGAGAGGAGCTCGCTCGCCGCCCAAGGTAGTCTGCCAAGATATGGAAATGTGTGCTGTGGTGAGACTGTGCCACTGCAGGCTGCAAATCGAGAGAAGATGCAGGCTTCAGATGGACGGCAGAGCAGCTAGCGTCAAGGCGGTGTCACTGCAGATGCTGGAGTGCTGATGCCAGTACTTTGGCGCAGACGTATTGCCTGCGGTCGCGCAGTGGAGATGCGGGCAATCGTCTCTCTTTCTCCCTCTCTCTCTCTCTCTCTCTCTCTATCTCAACCAGGGCCGGACGTGGTGTTGAGCGCCGGGTGCCAGGCCGAGGCGGCGCCAAGCCATTGCGTCAACCCGGGAAGCGACGCCTCCCGCCGAGGCAGGTGGACGAGTGACAGGCAGCAGGCGCGACCGCTGTCTTTTCTCCCGCGACCTGCGTCTGCTCCCTCCTACGTGCATCTCTACCGCCGCGCCATCTCGCCCTCGACATCGACATCGCCATCGCCATCGCCATCCCCCTCCCCCTCCCCAGACGTGCGCCGCTGCTAGCGTTCCGTGTTGCGGCTCGGCTCTCGTCCACGTCCCTGCGCCGGCGCCCAGGCACACACACGCTGCTTATCGATTATCTCATCTAATTAGCCTCGCCAGCTTAGCGCCCAGACCCAGCCCTCGCCATCGCGGCTCCTCCGACTCTGCACGAAGACGCGACAACCCGCCGAACCCTCCGCCGGCGATCGTGTCCGCGTTGCTGTCACCTCGTCCGCTGCCGTCGCCCTCCCCACACCCCTCCCGCATCGTGCGCCCGCACACTGCAGCCTCCGCATCGCGACCGCGCTCCCCCCCGGAGCCCAGCCTCCTAATCGTCATCCGCCAGCGCGCCCATTCACCTCCCGTCCATCCCGTCGCATCCCATCCCCCGCCACACCCCGCGAGCGCTTCGACGTCCCTGTTGCGCACTCTCGCGGCCGCTGTCATCACTCCGGAGGGTGTCGTGGACCCGGCCGGAGAGGTGAGCGGTTCCCGCCTCGACTATGGCACTGGTCGCGCCGCCGTCCAACGATCGCAAGCGCGTAAAAGTCTACGAGCTTAAGAACAATGACTGGTTCGACCGGGGCACAGGCTTCTGTAGAGGCGTTATTGTAAATGTATGTGCTCCGCCGCCGCCTTTGCTGGTCGGCAAACTCTGCGCTCTCGCGATATCGTCACGCAATCCCCGGGTTCGTGCAGGCTAGGCTGACATGTGCAACTATCAGGACGCCGCAAAAATCCTCGTCGCATCGGAGGACGACCCCACACGCCAGCTCCTCGAGACAAACATATCAAAAGACGATGGCTATCAGAAGCAGCAAGGTATACTTTTTTCATGGCCGCAGCGCGGGTGAGACCGAGGCTAACCATGGCCAGATACCCTTATCGTGTGGACAGAGCAGAATGGCACCGACATGGCCCTCAGTTTTCAGGAGCCTGAGGGTTGTGCGAGCATATGGTATGCCGGCGCGTCGCATGTCTTAAAACTACTCGCTAACCCCGGCCAGGGAATTCGTGAACGAGGTGCAATCGCGGCTACAGGCGCTTGCGCAGGGTACGTGAAACGACGTGCATAGCAGAGGACGATAGTTAACCGATTTTCAGATGATGGTCTGTCGGACGACATTGGCGAAAACGTCAGCCCCATAATGCTCCCGAACCCAGATCTGGGCAACCTGCACGAAATCGAAAACCACATGCGCGCAGCGAACAGCACGCCTGGTGGCCGCGAGGCTTTGGCCAAGTTCATTCTTTCGCAAGACTACATACCCAAGCTCATCCCGCTGGTTGAAATGGCCGAGGACCTGGAGAGCGCATCAGACCTGCACCGTTTGTGTAGCATCATGAAGATGCTCATACTGCTCAATGACACGTCCATAATCGAATACGTTGTCACTGACGAGGTGGTGCTAGGTGTCGTTGGAGCCCTAGAATGTATGTTTCCCCTGCTTCTGCTGCTCTGTATTGTACTGAATTTGCCTAGATGACCCCGATTTCCCCCTGCACAAGGCCAATCACCGACAGTATCTTGCCGATGAATCCAAGTTCAAGGAAGTTGTCAAAATCGAGGACTTGGGTATTAAGAAGAAGATCCACTACACCTACCGGTTACAGTATCTCAAAGACGTAGTTCTAGCGCGCATCCTCGACGATCCAACATTTTCCGTTCTGAACTCGCTTATATTCTTCCACCAAGTTGATATTGTCCAACATTTGCAAGCCAACGGACCTTTTCTTAAGGAGCTATTCGGCATATTCGGCGCCTCGGAGCAAAGTCCTCAGCGGAGAAAGGATGCAGTACTCTTCATCCAGCAATGCTGTTCAATTGCGAAAAGCTTGCAGACCCAGGGTCGGGCGCAGCTTTACCACAACTTTATCAACAACGGTCTCCTTGAAGTCATTCAGTACGCGCTGAAACACCAAGATGCCTCAGTTCGCGTTGCTGGAACCGACATTCTCGTGGCGCTCATCGACCAAGATGCCCTGATGGTGCGGAGCTACATCTTCAAGGCGATTCAGGAAAAGTCAAAGCCTCTGACAGATACTCTCATCGAGCTCCTCTTGATCGAGGTGGATCTCGGCGTCAAGGCTCAAATGGCAGATGCCATCAAAATTCTTCTCGACCCGAACGCAAATTCGGCATCTATAGAAGCACTTGGACGGACGAATAGTGATTTCCTAGCTAAAGTTAGGGGTCAGCTGCCACCGATGCCTCAGACTGATTCGTTTATCCAGAACTTCTATGACGAGTCTGCTAGAAAATTGTTCCAGCCGCTCAAGGACCTTGAAAGCAGAGAGTCGAGTATGTTGCTTGATTCCATCGTCTCTATATAGCTAACACGATGTAGTGGACGACTTGTCAATTCAAGAAGTGTCATTGTACGCTCACCTAGTCGAGGTCCTCTGCTTCTTCTTCCGCCAGCATTCTTTCCGAAGTAAATACTTTATTCTTTCTGAAGGGCTCGCCGCACGCGTAGCTCAGCTAATGGATTGCCCAGAGAAGCATCTCAAGCTGAGTATGTTCTCCCCTCAAAAGTTTTCGATTGGTGGCTAACAAACCTAGCTGCGCTGAAATATTTCCGCACGTGTATTGGGCTGCACGATGAAACGCACAATCGGCAGCTTATCCAACATCGCCTCTTTGACCCGATTCTAAGGATACTCTTTGACACTATGCCCCGGGATAACCTCCTCAATTCGGCCTGTCTGGAGCTCTTCGAATTCATCAAGCGCGAAAATATCAAAATGCTCGTGCAGCATCTTGTAGACAACCACCGAGAGAAGCTACAAAGCATTACTTATGTAGATACCTTCCAGGGCATAATACTTCGGTACGACCAAATGCACGAGCCAGTGACCACTCAGGAACTTGAACACTCCTTCACTAGCGTGGACAGCGACACGCCGAACCGACATCTAGGACTCGTGAACGGCGGTAAATGGGGACAAGGCTTGAAGGAGGCGGATGCCGACGAGGAAGCGTACTTCAACACATCTGACGACGAAGATGATGGACTTCCGAACACGGCGAAACCTGTCAATGGGGCATCGCCGGTGCGGCCTCTGGTCAATTATCCCGACGACGATGGTGATGAGGACGATATGGATATCCTCGCGACAAGCGCTCCTTCCGTATCACCACATACCTCCACTTCGACTCAGACTCAAGTGCATACGGCGCCTGTCGCAGGATCACCGCCAGAGAGGATTTCCGAAAAGCGCAGACGAGAAGAGGACGAAGAAGATGAGCTCATTGCCAGTCTTTCGTCGTCAAGCACCAAGCGCCGCGCTTCAGGTAGCAGCACCACGAGCACGAGCAGCTTGAAGAGCCTCCGTCGGAAAACTCCCAATATTAACTCCACCAAGGATGGCGGTCCTAAGAAGATTTCTTTGTCCATTCCATTGAAGAGCGGTGGTGAAGGAGGCGATGGCGAATGAGGAGCCTCGCATATATTCGTTGATTCAGGATGCTCAAGGGCGATCGGGGATGTACGCGGCATTGCTTCAGCTCGGACGATTGACATTTTCGCTGCTACCTTTTCACGAGATACCCCTGGAAACGGGAACGAGTTGTATGACTGGGAACCCCTTTTGGCGAGAATGTAGCATGACCGGTGTCATAATTGGCGTATAGGTTGGGTAGGGGGCAATTGCCTCCGAGGGCAAGGACATGGGCTTTCCATTTTTTTTTTCGCTGGTTTTGGTCCCGGAGTGGACCGTGTATCATATATTATGATCCCGAAAGGGAACTCTGAGTTTATAAGGAGTAAGCCGGAGGGAAGCCATCTGAGGATGTGCTAGTATGATTCGGGAGGGAATATGACGTGCAAATAGGTGGAGGTCGTGCGTGCGTTAAAAGGCTTTGAGTAGCGTAAATGATATCTATCCTTGGCTTTACTTATGCTCTGCTAAATACTATCATCTTCTTTAATAGGTCTTCATCTTGTTATACTAAAAGGTTACCTGAGGCCTAATAGCTTAACCTATACTTCACTATAACCATCTATACGAGAAGATTACAAATCTACAGTCGATTTACATCTGCCACACGATCCTACATAGTTATTAGATGCCTCCAGCATCCCGGTCTTAAATTTTACACTCGACTCCTTGACCTTTATGTAAGCCTGACGCTATTTTACTAGGACTACAGGACAATATTGCAAAACCTCATGGATAGAATTCTCTGGGATGTTTCTAAGGCTACAAGAGCAACTTTCTCAGCGTATCGGATTCCCCCATGTACAACTCCTGCCAAGAGGACAACTCTGCAATGCATACGTGCCGCACACATTCTGCACCTCACCTCCGGTCCACGGGCACGCCTTGATGATGGCGTCCAACGCCGGGAAGCAAAGGTTCGCACCCAAGTCAGTTAGCGGATTTTTATCGTGATCGTTGTTGAAGACGTTGTTGCAATCTGCGGGCGCGTTGTCGGCCTTTTTGAAGAAGGCATTGTAATGATTGTTACGAAGCGGTGAACTCGAGGAGCCCCCACCTGGACAGTACATGTTCGTTTTTTGCTCTAGGCATGCATCTTTCGTGTGAAAGCCGCAGAGGTGGATCAGCTGGTCGTTGTCGGGGTTGTCGTGCGGTGGGCCGGCGGTAGGAAAGCACTTGGGCTCCGAGGTTGGGTCGCCCTTTGGTACTTCGGGCTGTTCCGGTGCTGCCGTGTGCATGGGAATCTGAAGGTCTGGGTATCCTACGGGATTGTTGGCATTGAAGCACGGGCAACTGTTCTTTGGTAAGTCACAAGGACTCAATGAATAAAAGTGCTGGACTTACTCTTCCCATCGCTTGCCGTCTGGGCCACCATGCTTTAGGCCGTTAGCATTTGATTAGGCGGAATGCAAGGAAAGTACTTACCCCACCGCATCGTGCGCCCCCTTTATCTCCGCCGCAGAGACCGCAAGGTCGGATCCAAGGCTCCGTGGGACAAGGCTGAGATGAGCTCGTTGAGGTTGGGCCAGTCTCGGAAGGAGACTTTACCGCCGAAGCTGCTACAGTCATCGAGGGCGCAATTCCAATCTGCTGCTGAAGACCCATCCATGATAGTAAGAGGGAGAACTTGGCGACTCTCTTCCCCGTGCCCCCTCCGCCAGCGCCATCATCTCCTGGTCCGAAAAAGTTCATACCGCCTGCGTACTCCTCGAGATCATCAAGGACATCGTCGAAATCTTGAGGAATGGGAGCATCGGGGACAAACATGACTTGATCCAAAAACCCACTTGTTTGTGTCTCGCGCATGATTGACTCTGAGGCAAGCCTGATGCATTCTTTCAATACGTCGGGCTCATCGCGATTGGCTATGGCCCTCTTGCATACGACGTGATGAATGAGCGTATCTATATGACTGACGTGGCCTTCTGGCACGGTAACAACCACGTTTGTCCCGTCATTCTTAATGGAGGGAACATCACTAGCTAATGTCAGTCGCATGTCGATATGTAGCCGCGAAGGTACACTCACGTCGGGTCTGGCGTCGGGACAGCTGTGACAGGAACAGTGATCGCGCTCGGGTCATCCGAGGCGGTAGCAAAGACATATACTGAAGCTTGGGGTTGTTCCGCGATCTTCGAAAACTCTCCGGTCGAGAGATGGTAGTACATGCGCTCGCGATCATCAAGAAATTTATTGCCCCATCTCATCAAGTCAATAACCACGCCGAGCGCCGCGCCGAGCCAGCCGCCACGCATCATGGCCGTTGATCGCTTGGATAGCCCATTGTCTTCTTTGCCTAGACCGAAGCCGTTGGCATCTGCTACGCTCTGGAAGCATTTGGGATCGGTGATGGATCCGCAGTTATTGTTCAGAGCGTCTGCGACGGCTTTGGCGCGGTCTGGCGCCCTGTAGACGTCCACGCCCCCTTCACCGCTATCGAGTACCGTGACATCACTACCGGAGGTCGGTACAGAAGCATCTGGCTGAGACGATTTAGCTATATTTTTGCTTAGAAAGCGGGGGAATTCCTGACATTTTTGACAGTGTATGCTTCCTGGGCTGCGAGATAATAGGTACTCGTCTGCGCCGCGGCGAGAGACGCGCTCAATAGTGGAAGTAGCGACCGAGTTCGAACCATATTGAAAGTAAGAAACGTCAAGCCTTGGAAAAGTGTGGTATCTACAGGCCACTAATACTTATATCACGTATTCGCAGTTCCTCACCAGCATGCAGATACGATATGGGTGTCTTGCATAATTACTGCATATAATCAGTGCGTGTAAGGATTTGGTAGGAACAGAATAAAGCCCCCAATGGTTACATAACAAAGGCCGGCGGATCCAAAAGGCCCGAATTCCCCTGAGAACTGCCCTGTGCCCTACCAGAAATAAGAATCGCGACGTCTAGTTCTATGCATTCCAAAGGCCTATCCCAAGTGAGAATGCTGACATGAGTAACGAAAAAGAGGGCTTGTAACGTTTGTATGAAGTTGAACCCCGCGTACAGCGCTACACCCAGTTTCCAACTCCCATCCTATTATTCCAAAATTCGCATCCCAATCTCATGTATGCACACACCCTGCGTTCTAACAAATCCGCAAAGACTCGGCCTGTTGGATCTTACCAAAGACTGACCAGATTTTCGGCCTAGCGCGAAACGCAACCAAGGTAATCTACCGCTTGGAGAACGAGAAGCTTTACTCAGATTAGCGCGTTCAAGCTTAAAATATATAAGGTTAATGACAGGGCTGAGGACAGGGCTGAGCTGCTTGTTTTGTAGCCAAGGAATGATTTTAAGATTCGATACGAGGAATTGCGTCTGCACCAAGCATCGGCGCCTCTAACATTCACCCTAGTGCGTTCCTCAATCTTCCTGCCCCCAGTGACATTGTTTGGAAGATGCCTCGTAGGATCGGGCTTTGAAAATCCCCCTGTGCTTTAGTTGGAATGCTCGGTGATACTGTGTACAGTAGGGGCGAGATGTGCAAATTAATCACAGAGGCTCGCTTTATGTCATCGGGATATATTGTCATCTAGGTAACCAAACACCTGCGGCGGCCTCCCGCTTCAACATTCATTTTTTGTGTCAGCCATGCATTCCCTTGGGGCAATCGGTTTTCTCCTCAGTCTCTCATTCTCAGCTGTCCTGGCACAGGATAACGGGCCTCTGAAGTATCATATCGACTTTGCTTGTAAGCTGGCTTGGAAAGACGGTGGTGACGCCGGCATCCCCTCGGATCAAATCTACGGAGCCATCGAAATAGCGAAGCGCTCAAACAGTCGGCTGTCGAAAACGCAGGCGACTGAAGAAGAAGCCTTCCGCGATCTTGGGGTATTGTTTGGGCTGAATAGCCCTATCGAGGGTTCGGATGCCCACAAGACTGCGAGAGGTCAGGACTTAGCCTGGAATGGTTCAAGTAGACAACTGATTGAACATGAGCAGATTACTTTGGGCGCATAGGAGGCCTTGTTGAAACGGACAATATTCAAGAGGCCGATGTCCGGATTCATTGCGATGAGAATCACATCGCAGACAGACCTGATCCGCCAGTAAGTCTCGTGATTTCAATCAGTCTCGTAAGATACTAATCAGCATGATAGGATCTCCAACCCGATGAATCTAGGAACAAAGACCTCCCAGATGGTTCGCGCATCTTAATTGATACGTCGAACGGCATTGTGCTCTACGGGCGCAAATCGGATCATTGCTCCTTGGGAATGGCAGCGTATACCTATTGGGCTCAGCCAGGCATGGGTGTCGAGCTTCATGTCGACGAGACATACCCCTCTGGCAATCCCTTCCCACATATTATAGATTATGGAAAGTGGTCTGCGCACAAGCACGACCGATCGGTCATTGTGGTATGTCTACAACCCTTTTTTCGTTCATGCCTTGCAACTGAGTGCTAATCTCGCGCAGCTATGCCCCACAGGAATGAAGAAGCTGATTCCATCCTTTAAATATCTCATCGACAAGAAAGCCGTCGAAACCTTCCTCCTGGACCCACAGACCATGCCCGAGAAGCCTAAGCGCGGGATCGATTCTCTGAACAATATGCAAACTCTTGTTATCCTGCATGAGTTCTTCCATATCAAACCCATTGGATGTGCGTTTTTGCCCCTTCTCCCTCTCCTCGAGAACAACTTGAGCTAACAAAATACGCAGTGGAGGACGTCCCGGTCAAAGAAGGCGATTGGAACACGGCATACGGATGGGACAACATCATCGCGCATTCGACCTCAAACGCAATGAAGAACCCGGACAACTATGCGTTCCTCGGTGGTTTGATTCGCATGCAGGATAACGATGTCAACCTAGGCATCTCGACCAACAATCCTGATTCGGGCAGAATCATAAAGCTGGGCTCGGAGGCACCAGTCAAACGGACACCGGTGACTGGTAGAAGGGGACTGAAGTATGTATAGTCTGACCGCTTAGTAGAAAATACGACGCTTTGTATCCTGCCTACTATCCTATTTTCTCTAGACCTATGACCAAGTAAAAAACAAATATTAGAATCAGCATAGAGGCTAACAAGAAGTGTCTCGAATTAAACTTTTAGTATGTAGATAAGCTTAAAATATTAGTAAAGATTTTAAGCGGTACAAATTGCAACTTACTCGCGTCGCGTTCTAGCGCGTTTCCCGGAGCCCCGCTGTCCAAGCTTGTTCCAACACTTTATTTTGCGGCTCCCATGATCACTAGGCACATCTTGCTTCGACAACAAAAGACCAATTGCCCTGGAGAACTTCGACCCTCAGCCCAGGCAGCCGAGTTAAGAAAAAAGCAGCCGTCGATTCCAGCGCGTCAATTGGTCGAACCTAACCAAGTCACGACAGTCGGGCTCGCAGACGACTCCACGAGCCTCCCACCTCGCTGTCTCCTCCTAGCAATGACAGCCGCGGCACCCACCTCCACCTCCACCTCCGACACCACAATGCCACCCGGCCCGAAACCCTCGCTGACCCTCATCCTCGCCGCCACCCCCTCCCTCGGCATAGGCAAGAACGGCACCCTCCCCTGGCCCTCGTTGAAAAAGGAAATGGGCTATTTCGCCCGCGTCACAAAGCGTCTCCTGCCTCGTCCAACCGCATCGGACGGCGCGAAGAGGATAAATGCGGTGGTCATGGGACGCAAGACGTGGGATAGCATACCCCCGAAATTCAGGCCGTTGAAGGGGCGGTTGAATGTCGTTGTGTCGAGGAGTTCGGGGGCTGTGGATGAAGGGGATGCAGAGGAGGGGCCGGTGGTTGTGGGGAGTATAGCGGCGGCTTTGGAGAGGTTGCATTCGGTGTCGGCGTCGAGTGAGGAGGCGAAGACGCAGGTTGAGCGGGTGTTTGTTATTGGGGGTGGGTCTATATATTCTGCTGCTCTTGAGTTACCACAGACGGACCGCGTGCTGCTGACGAAGATACATAATGAGTATGAGTGCGATACATATTTTTCGGTTGATTTAGAAAAGGAGGGGTGTGGATGGAGGAGGGCTGGACGGAAAGAGGTAGAGGAATGGACGGGGGAGAATTTGGCGGAAGACGGGGTAGAGGAACAGGGTGTGAGATTTGAATTTTGCATGTATGAGAGGCCGAGGTGACAGAGCTCATGATTATAATCAAATGTTGAATGCATGGCTCTTTGCTACTACCTGTACGCTTGAGCACCCAGTACCTTCGAAGCCGCAGCTAGTGTTTCCCCGGTGCTGCGTAACATCTCGACTATACTGCCGGCGAGCACACTATCCACCTTCTGCAACCACAACCCGTGAACCTCATTCTCCTTCCCTACATTCGAGAATTCTTGGAGCATCCTTCTGGTCCGCGAACCTTGCCCTGACATTCCTTCCCATTTGAGGACCACTTCCGCTGCGCAAAGAACACGCATACCCAGCGTGAAGACTTCGGGTTTAGAACACCAACCAAGTGCACCATCCACCTCCTCTCTCGCTGTTGAGATGAGAACAGATAGCGCATCGAGGACCCAATTCGTAATATTCGCAAGCAAAGATGGTGAAGTAGCTTTTTGCGGCAACGCAGCCAAGACACGCGACCACATTATGGCATCGAGAGTCTCGTCTTTGTAGAGATTCTGCTTCTCAATGTTGAAGAGTACTGTGTCTTCTTTTCTTTCTTCCGCAAAACGGTCTGCGAAGGAGACGGTGAAGAGGAGGCTTCCGGGAGGAATATTAATGAGGCGACGTAGGGCTTCTTTGCAGAGATCTGGCGAAGTGCTTGCAGTCGCAATGAGAAACTTCGCAAGGCGATGAGACATAAGCATTGGTACTGCGGGATCACTAGTCTTCGGTTGCTGCATTTGAAGGAGCTTCCATGTTGAAAGCGCAGCAGCGTCCCGGATCTCGTCGTCATCATCGTTGAGCCCATCGTATAAGACGACAGCTAGGCCCAAAAGTATCGGGACCTCCGCTCTAGAAGTTGGCCGCAGCATCCAAATATGGGTGAGAACGGACATGGATTGGACGGCTGCAAAACGTGTATCGAAAGGATTAGTCTCTATGATCGTCATCCGCAATATACGAACGTATCTTGCTATTCTCTCGAGAATATCATGACGGTGGGCAGGATACGTGAAGAACGCCCAGTCGAGAAAGAAACCAAGAAGACAAAGAGCGCTTTGCATGAGTGCTGGTGAGCCTTCTACACACTGCGCTTCGAGCTTGTCGAGTGTAGCACGAATGTCGTCTTCTCTGATGAGGTCCAATACGCCCTCAGCTGCTCCTTCTCGATAAAGTCCGTCGAAAAGCACATTCTGAGCCTTGGAGAGAACCTCTGGATTTTTTGTGTCCCGAATGAGATGATAGACATGCAGTAGGACTAAGGATAATTGCATGATTGGCCCTCGTGGTGACTTGAGGGAGATGATATCATGTAGCGTGTCCAAAGCCACTAAACAGGTATCCGGGTCCTCGTGCTCAAGCAACAATAGAGCGTCTCCGATGCTTTGATACTCAATCGACATCATCATGCCGAGATTTTCTGGTCGGAGAATCGCGCGGTCTGTGAAGAATACTTGCGCAAAAGCACTCTGAAATATTGCATCCCCAGATAATCCACTTAAATCAAAGCCATGCGCAGGGCCGATTGAAAGAGCGTTTGTGAGATTTACCCACTCTTGCATCGTTTCCTGGTCTGTTATATGTTTTGTGATAGACATACCGCAAAGGTTTACGAGGTCGAGGAATGCGCCCTTAACAAAGAGACATTGGGTCTCTAGGTAATTTCGTGCGATTTGGGAATGTAGTTCTTGCAGGACAGATTTCAAGACGTTGGCATCTTGAGAAAGTCAGCCAATATGTTCATGCGGTGCATGCAGAGACAGCCAGCTAGCGAGAAGTTTTGTGGTACTCACCAACGCTTTCCGTGTTTTGCAACAGTTTTCTCATCATGTACTTTGCGCATAATAATGCACCATGACGGGCATTCGCTGAATCGTGGGTATGAGACAATAGATTCTTAATCACAGAGAGAAATTCATCTGGTCTGTGCAGGGTGGTCGCAGTTCTTGCAGCCATATCACGGAGGTGCCAATGCGGACTCCCGAAAAGTTTTATGATCGACGTTATGATAGCGTCGCGATGTTCCTCTGGAGGAGATGCCTGTCGAAGAATTTGAAGTGCAGGAAAAACACCTTCAGCTCCGTGGAGATCCATCGGTGAACTAACCTCAGGTGTATGAAGCGACTTCTTCAAGGGTCCTTCTGGATCTAGGAGACTTTTCAGATTATGAACCAAGTTCGGATAGTTGTTGTACGAAAAGCGTGACGTTCTTGATCGGTCAGCTTCTTTCCAGTCTTGTACCTCGTCACTACCGAGTAATCTTTCAATCAGAGCTTTGAATAGCATGAGGCTGCAGTTACGGATAGGCCATCTGAAAATAATGAGTTATATGTAGATCCATAAATAAATGAGAACAACTCACATCTTAGAGTTTAGAGTCCTTGCAGCAAGCTCTAAGCCATCACCAATATATGCTTCAGATGCCGCACTCAGCCGGGAAGTCATGAAGATTTCTTTAATACAATTAAATGCATGTACTTGCGGGAGACGGCTTTCCTCAATATTGGAGCTTTGTGCATCAATAGACGCTTCGGCGATGAGGTCTCGCATGGCACGTGGAAAGAGCTGGCCCCCTGGTTGTGGTTCAGCAGCGATGATTCCAGCCATAAGCGCTGGAATGCCCCCAGATCTCCGGGTAATGGTATTGGCCTTGGCCCGGATTGAGAGTAGAGTTTCCTATACTTTTTTTTAGAAGTCTCCTCTACGCGTTTCAGGCTATCATTGACATACCTCATACCATCTCTCCGGAAGCCTACGCGATGTCTTGTCATCTACAGACATACAGCGACGACAGAAGACCGCGAAGGTCTGCGCAACCGTAGAGAAGGCACCTCTATGACGAAGCTCAATGAGCTGCGTGAAGCACAATGTACCAAGTCTTTCGAAAGAGTCTGCAGATATCAAATCTCGATCATGGGAACCTACCGGGGCTCTTGAAACTATGGCGCGGAGTAGGACGCTAATACCGTAAGCAGCCAGAAATTAGACTTCGAAAGAGTTGTACCTTGCTTCTTTCAAGCCTCTCCACGAATAGCTCAGGATTTCCTTCGTGTCTAGACTTGTCTCTTCTTCGAGCTCTTCCGGGACATGCCCCTCAGGAGCATCGGCGCAAAGAGTATTCTGAACGCACTGCCAGAAAGACTCGAAGCTTGCGAAGATTTCGCCATGAATTTCTTTCCACTGCTGAAATTCATCTGGTGGGAGTCGAGCCATGTCAGGGTAGAAAGTGTCTTGGTCTACGATGTACCTGTAACCATTAGCCTCAATTTACTTCGAGAGTCTTTTGTCGAACCTGATTGCAGCGAAAATACCATGAACTGGGCGTCCATCTACGGCCTTGTGAAGGTCGCGGCGTGCTACATCTAGAGTATCTTCTAGCTGTTGATTGAGGCGACTGAATATACTAAACTGCGATATGCTTTCGTTGCGACCTATGTCATCAATGGTGATGGGCTTGAGGTGGCAAGCGGAAAAGTACAAAGCGTATGCTCGAGCGACACCGTCAGCATGATCAGCGCGACCGGTGCTCAGCATAGCTTTTTCTGCGCGAGCAATGAAACGTGGAATTTCCGCCATTGTTTTCTCTCTCTCATTCTCTGGTAGCGACTCTAGGCAAATGTGTAGTGCTGATACAGCTGCCTCCCTAATATCGTCGAAAGGGTCGAGGACTAGATCTAGTAGCAACCTTATCAATATTGCGTTGGGGATCTGTAGTCCATGCACCCAACGGAGCTGTCCTTGTGCAGACTTTGAAAGGAGGTGGTGCGGAACGTGAGGATCGAGACCTGATTTGAGGACTATTACAAGTGCTCGTAGTGCCGATATTCGTCTTTGATATGATGCATCTGGCCGAAGTTCGCCCTCGAGAAATTGTATATACCAGATGACGAAGCTCATGGTTTCAATGAGTGGGTCTTGTATCGACCTTCTACGCGCGCTGCTACGATGGTGAAAGCATTCCCGAGGAATGGCAAGTCTAGGCGCGGTAGAGATAATTGATTTGGCGCTCACTCTGGCCAAAGTCGCGTTGCTGCCCCTTAATCGATTTAGTAACCTATGTGTGTAGCTAAGGAGTTCGCGTCGAAAATTAGCATCCGTATCTGTGTGGAGATGAATCAAGTTCCGTTGTAGTGATTTAAGAATGGCGCCAGTGATAGGTCTTTTCACTGCCGTTGAGTAAATAGATAAGAATACCCCGGCTAATCGAACATCTGCTTTGGTGGACGACATCCAAACCCCAAAGACGTCGTCCGGTAATTGGATTGCATCTTGGTGTATTTCAATGGAACGACAAATACGATAGTCTTGTTTACGTAGTCAGCATGGTCCTTAGTAGTGCATGTAGAGATATACTCGAAGTCAATACTAGTTCTTGCCCTGGTGCAATGCTCGAAAAGCAGTACGATGTTGGACAACCAAACAATGAGCACTTACCAACGTCTCTAACAATACCTAGCTCCTTGCCAGTCTCGATTGACGCCAAAAGTATTCTGAACTCTTCAAAAGTTTCCAAGCTATTGTCACCTTGACTTGACGAAGTCAATTGGTCTGGTAAAATCGTTCCAGAAGGCATATGGCTCCCGAAATGCAGAAACGATAGCCATTGAAGATACTCCCCGATATCAGGCTGAAAGCAATGAGGAAACACATTCGTCTTGAACTCCTGCACACGATCTGGCCATTGCTTGAGGGAACTTATTACAGGTTGCATCCACACAGATGCAACTGATCCCCCGGCGGCATGCTGCTGCCGACGGACTTGAGCGAGAAAATTCTTGATGAGATGACCCGAGGAAAGAGAGGTATCATGGTGAACTATCCAGGAAACGAAAACGGCGAACAAGGCTTGTATATGTTCTAGTGATGGGCCCAAGCGGTCATTTGAGTAGATTTCAATCAGCTGAGGCAGCCTCACAATGTCCTTCTGGAGGTAATAAGCCAATCCCTGTAAGGCTGGCTTGACTTTTAGACGATCCTGGCGATGGCATATGAAGTATAAAAACGACTTGACAGACCGCTCTTGAAGTTCCTTATATCGTGGGTGGTTTTGATTCATCAATAAGATGCTGGTAAGGACTACCAGCATCTGTCTTGAAGACTTTCCCTTGGAACCGTCGGACTTTGAAAGGTAAATGTTGAGCACCCGGAACCAGATTTCATCAGACAAAATTGCATCTCGAACATATTCCACGTCCATTGCTTGACATTTCTCGATGATGGCGCAAATAATGTTGCATGTTGCGGCTCGGTGGGAAGCCACAAGATCTGTTGAGTCTGCAGTATCTAGAATGGGCCCAATGATGGCATTTAAATCTCTAAGTCGACTGTCAGAAATATTTGTACCAGACAATACTAATCAATGTTCACGGATTGGAGTTCTTACTTCACGCCAAGAGTGGGTTCTGCGACCGAAAGGTTTGGAAGGATCCTTACGAGATTTTTGGATGCATCTCGAAGTATTTGCTCAGGTATAGGTATACCTGCGGAAAGGATCTCTTCTGCCATTATGTGAGTGGGCTGGCGACCCTTACATGAGATATTTGCTCTGCTTCATGGGTGGTAGTTTTCCTTGACGAAAGGAAAATGTGCGGCGCTAACCGAATGTGGTGATGACTAAGCCACACTCATTGCAGGCGTCTCCTCGACTATCGAGAGGCTATAAAATCTGGCTCTAACATATATCCGCAGGATCATAATACTTACAATTCAATGCTACTCCGATTGTTGTGCGAGATCACGCCGCCATCATTTTAAGAGCGTAAAGTAGATGAAGAATTCCCGGTTGAGTTGACTTCGTACAATTGTTAGACAAAATTGCAGAGCCCGACCTTTCCCCTGCGGCAATGTGAATTTTTAAAATTTTTAGGTATGCAGACATCCACCATGTAGTTACATGAATTCAGATGTCGGTTATCACCCCCCCTAGCACGGAGCTAGATTCTCCGCATCGCCTTTCACATCTTCCCACAGCCCACTCAATTGCCTTGCCATGTCTTCATCCAGCGGTCCATGCATATATGCTTCAGTATACCTTTGAAGCTGGCCCAAGTTATGTGGTCCAATAATGACACCGTCTCCTCCATCCCTCAAAAGCGGTCCGCCTTGTAACGAGGAATGATACAATATCCACCTCATCGCAGCCTCCGCCATGTCCACGCTGAATTCTTCACATACTTTTTTCAATTTTCGAATGGCTGAGTGCATCGATGGCTTATCATAAACTGCTCTGAAAGCGTCTCCCAGGGCGTTGCCAGAGCTTGTTTCGAAACGTGTACCTTTCAGTATCTCTGGAGATGAAGCAATTGTCAATTTTCCAGTCAATACCCCGCCTGCAAGCGGAGAGTGTGCAATGAAGGTAATACTGTGCTTTCGAAGGAGGCCTAGCAGCTTTTCTTCACAAGTTCGATGCAAGAGATTGTACTGTCCCTGATAAACGGCTGGCTTGATATAGCCTTTTGCTTCGGCAATTGCTAGCCAGTCCTCGAGGACGGCAATTGGAAAGTTGCACAGCCCAAGTTTTGCGATTCGCCCCTGTCGGTATTGTATATCTATCGCCGCGGCCTGGTCCTCCAAAGGGGTGTTGTAGTCTGGGGAGTGGACGTAAAGGATGTTGATCTGTGTGTTCGTCAACGCCGTTCGACCACATTATACAGCGTCAATAAGAAAGTCTATCTGTCTTCACTATCTGTTTCCCGGCTAAAACATGCTTCGACATCTCAACAACCAGTATTTACAAGGTATAGCTCATGCCTGCCCTGGACAACTGCTTTAGATAACCCATTGGAGCCATAAACTCACCTTGCTTACTGCAGTTCTACTCAAAGTCCTCCCTACGCTCTTCTCCACCTCTTCTTTTGTGATCCGACCGCCATCGCCGCCTCCAACCTTCGAATCAATTAACAACCCCAGTCTACTCCCTAGTTGCAGCTCCCCGAGCAACTCTTCAGCCTTCCCGGGATTGGAGTGGGGGTAAATAGGCGACGTGTCAACTTGTCTTATCCCAAGTTCCTTAAGAATTGGAGGGAGCTGCTTTTCTTCTTCACTGGTCCAGCGCTGGCCCCAGACATTCGTACCGAGGATGACCTTGGGCGGGGGCATTTTGTATTTCTTCGCAATGTGACTAATTCAAATTATAGTTGAAATCTGTATGTGGTTAGCCTGCTTTCTAGACCCCCTCTCCGGTCTCTGTGGCCACAAGGATGAGTCCGGATGAATACAGCTTACACCTGACGGTTCGGAAGGTAGAATCTCGCTCCACGCGAGACTATTGAGAAAAGAGCGGGACGAGACGAGTTCGAAGATACAACGATGATACTTGCTTTCCCCCTCGCTTATGTGTGTGGTGCCCTGATTGGGAAGGTATGGGCCACTATATGCAGGCGTGTTTCAGCGCTGATGTTGAGTGGCTGGATTCTGCTCGCCTCCATGCAGGTGAAACCACGAATGATATTTGCGTCCACGAAGCCAAGTTAGTAATAGTATACCGTGATGATATCTATGAGTAGAATCGTTTCTTGTGATTTATCTCACATAAATGTAACGAGTGGTATATTCAATAGCCCTCCCCAAAGAGTGTCTCAACTATATATGAACTACTTATGTTAATTGGGTTTTCGCTTGCCCTGAGTCCGACTCTCGGGACGTTGCGATGCTAGATATCGATATATTTCTCATGGCCGATTTGACTTCATTTTATGGATCATCTCGGTTGCTAAGTCATTAGATTTTCCTCAAGAGGAATCCATCATGCAGTAGTTCCTGGAATTGACCTTCTGGGTCAAACTTCCGCGCGACCTCCTTCAATGTCTTTAAGTTCTCCCCATATGTGTCAAGTATAGTCTGGGTATAGCTTGCATCATTCATGAATTGGTAGTCGAGGTATTTACCTTTCGCTTTCGCAGAGGTCTCGATATGTGTCCCAAGATCATTGAGCGCCTGGTGTGCTGCTGTATCGGAAGAGACATCGAACCACTCCACGAGCGGCGCCCACCCTGTATTATGTGAGCGGTTACTCATATCTAAAATCTCCCAAAAACCAGTAATTACAGCATCTGCGGAAGTTGATACACTTACATGATTGGGATACTGTTTCCAACCCCAAGGAGTTACCACCACGCTCTTGACCAGCCTTGATGGCAGCTTTTGCCACAGGCTGGATGGTATACGAGAGATTTGCAGTCGGTATATCGGTCTTGAGGAGCTCTAGATAACGCTCGTGCGCATCTACATAGAGAGCATGATCAACTACCGTGCTGACAGCATACGGCTCCCTCCTATGTAATAATTAGCAGCCACACTCGAACCCGAGCTTGGAAATGACCCACCTTGCTGGAAAGTCACCAATATTGATCGCACTTGTCAAACTTGCGATCGTTCCATTAGTATTTGGAATATACGGACCCCAGTAAGACCCGAGTCTTGTAAATTCCTGGAACACTTTAGGTGGTTCTGGAATCCAGTCCGCATAGAGGAGACCAGCAATGATCGCTGGGGCGTTCACATTGAGAAAGAATCCGATTTTCGGATCTTCCTCCATAGCCTCTTGGACCTTGATGGTGGCAGCAAGAACATTGACATAGTCAGATGGGTCAAATAGGGCAAGAGAGTATTGGATGTTGTGGAGCGGATGGGTCTGAATGTCGAATCGGGTGATGATTCCTACTGATAGTGAGACCTAATGTCGTTTTTGGAAGCGTCATCATACCAAAATTGGGACCACCGCCCTTCAGAGCACGAAACAGGTCAGGATTTTCATCTGCATTGGCGTTGACGACGGTTGAGTTTGCAAGCACGACCTGAAAAAGTTAGGTTGCCCAAACAGCTGATCACTTCTAGTTCCGGGATTGATAGTCAACACACTTACCTCAAAGTTCTTGACACTATCTGTTCCCAATCCATAGAGATTGGGGAAAAAAGTCATTCCACCTGCATCCCCTCAGTATAGATGATCACAAGACCACATACAGATTGGAACATACCTCCGAGTAAGAACCCCGGAAGACCGACCTCATAATGGCGACCTCCTATTGCAGTAATGCCGTATGGATCAAGGAAATCGTAAACTTCTCCCCAGGTCTTGCCTGGTCCAGCTTGCAGGATACCCTCGCCATGTAATGAGATGCTGTCTAGGCCTTTGAGGTCAAGCAATACGCCTGAATCGTCGATGCTGCCAAACCCAGAGTTGGGGTTATGACCCCCACTTCGGACAGCAAATTTAGGTCGAACATGATTGATGACTTTGAGGGCGGCAGCGACCTCAGCGGTACTCTCGAGCTGAATGAAACAAGCGGCCGGCAACCAGCATAGCTGAGACCTGTGGACAGGTGTTAGTGCTTTGGCCAGGCCTCTGCAAATGCGCGCAGCCCACCAATTGAGTTCCAGCTCAGATTGATAATTCACATCATTGGCTGTGGAGACCCGACCGGGGAATATGAGATGTGCAATGCGGCATGTGGCTGCCGCTCGTTTGGAAACCGGTACGTTGTCGTCAAACGCGGCAAGTTGATCAATGTAGCTCGCTGTCTCGAAAACCTGCTGATTGGGATCCTTCGAAAGGCTTGCTACTCCCCAGGACTTCTCGTCAATGATCGCAGCGAGTTCTTGTGAGAGAGACGATTTTGAGGCAAAAGGAACATTTCTAGGACTGTCCAGGAATTCTGCAGAGACAGAATAGAACGGCTGCAAATGCAGAAAAAAGATTGTCCACGCGCGCAATGAGATTGCCATTGTGACCAGTGGAATCATAAGATGGGAATTGCCTGGCGTAGACTGAAAGCACTTATCAAGAGGCCATGCTTGGCTGCGTATTGATTGACGGAAACATGTACGATTCTTTCCCAAGCAATTGGAACACTCTTTAGCGTGCACGCCTGCAGCGCGGAAGCGGAAATGCGCCGATACGCATGTAAACGCGAACCCCTCTCGAGCGCATATTGATCTAACAACTTGCTGCAGTCCGCATGCAAAAGGACAGCAGTCTCGACGCCTGCGGACTGCTATGCAATACATACGCCACGGCGTCTGGGCGGCTGTATCGGCCCATGTCGGTTTCACGGCAAGAGGTGGGATGCAGTTGACCAGTGTAGTTCTTGGTTCGCTTTCGGGGGCTTGATACGCAACTCCTCCAACCTATTGCAACACGTTGCAGGAAGTGACGAGAGTCAGTTCATCCCTAAATGGACATGATCTCGTGCGAATATAATATTGACTGACAGAGATACGCTGCACCGGTGAGCCAACAACGATACGAAGTTAGCGTCACACCATGAGCAGTACACAGTGCTGCGGGCCAGGCGCTTTGGAGACTAGTTCACAGCAGAGGACTGCGAAGTAGATCACTGCTTCCCAGGGATTTCACGTATTCCATCCGAGTATATCATACCGGGACAGGCCGAGGATCGGTGGGACGGTCGTCCTCGGAGTGTGCGATGGCCTTCTAACCTCCCATCGTTAGCAACGCCATGAAGCTAGACCTAGTGGTCACGCCTATGTGAGACATGCAATCACGAGCACTTCCGCGGCGGGACGCTCCGCAAACGTTTACTTTCATGTCGGCCACAGTAGCGGTGAGGGAGACGCAAACGAAGCCGCTGCAGGGTGGGGCCGGAGGCACGTTGGAAGTCTAGCCGAAGCTGGCATATGCCACTTATGCAGCAGTGTGTATGCACCCTCTTTGCGGTACCATCATTCTGCACGATTGATTGGCGTTTGTGAAGGGGGGGTATTGCGCCTCGCGGGCTGTTGCGATTGATAAGGTAGTCCAAGAGGTGGTTTTAAGGTTGCTTGACGCGGGTCTGTTGCTGGTTGTGAAACCAACGCTAGTCTGTTCTGGGGCTAGGGTACTATACAGCTCCATAAACAACCATCGCTCAGATCATGCTCGTAAACGGGGACAATACCTCGCCGCCGGATCGGCCGATACCCCCGCCGGTTCTGGCGTCTATCTCGGCTCTGTTTAACCTGTAGTCTTGCTGAAATAGCGTGGTATTCCACGCTCTGGAGCTGACGCCGCGGCGGGCCGCGCATACCAACCTTCCCACCTCCAAGGCAACGTCTTCAGCTTATTCAAGCTCCTGCAGGGACCGGGGGTCCACTTGATGTCGTGTTCCCATAGAAGACCTCCGGAATGCTAGCTCTTGCGTCATCTAGTCACCATAGCCCCTCTTAGCGCTTCTCCAGCCGCCTCATGTTTCGGCATATGCCTCCGTGTGGAGCTTGGAATCATGATATTGCGCTCGTAGTAGATGTCATCCACTTCTCCTCGGCCGTATTCTAGGTCGAGGTCAGCCTCTTACGATCATTTCGAGTGAGGGAGGCCGACACCGGATACGATCAGCGCGTTCTAGCCTCCTCTCCGCCCCAAGTCACCCCACCATCTCGGTGCTGGAGGAGAAGCGACTCAATCCCAATCCGCCCGACCGCTACTCCCTCCGATAGGTATTCAAGGGCATGCATTTCAAGGTACATGACTAGCGACGCGGGTGCGCGCGGGCTTAAAGAATCCATATACTACCCTTGCTCTTACCATGTGCGTGGGCCACGCTGCGGATGGTCATGGTTGGCGCTGCATAATCTGGCGTCTGCAAATTGCGATTTGTCAGGCAGACGCAATATGAGCCGCTGCCGCGTTTGTACAACGATGTCGCTTGCACAATGGATGAGAAGGAAGCACTAGGAACGGCACGTTGCTAGGAAAGCGTGCACGGACAGTCAAGAAATTCTCGTAATTGTTCAGCATCTTCCACACTTGTCGCAAGGTGTCCTCCGTTTCCTCATCAACAATCGCGCCCTTGGATCTGGGAAAATGTTCTCATCCGCCGTAAAGTTCCTTGGGCGTGATTTGCCTTCCGGATACTTGAACTCGAACTCTTTCAATAGCCTCACCATTACCATTTTGATCTCTCCCACAGCGAAGAAGCGACCGGGACAGGCCTGTTTTCCGTAGCCGAAATGTAGGTTGTCCTTGTCGGGTTGCCCTGCTTGATGCTTGTTCAACTCTCCGCTCTCATGGCGCTTCCGATAAGCGCGCATAGGATCAAAACTTGAAGGATCTGGCAAGGTCTCATTGAGTACATCTACATTGGCGCAGGTAATGCGGGTGCCCGTGGGGATATGTGTGCCATCCTTGAGGGTGATGGGTACCACGGCTAATCTTTGCGGGGCGACTGTTGTACCGTTATTCGACGTCTAGAACAAGGACTACAAGCGGACACTTACGTAGTATTGGTGGATTGAGCCTCTGGCTTTCCACGAAGAAGCTGTCCATCTTCTCCAGCCGCGGCAGCCACTGCTTGGCACCAACGTCATGTCGCTCTCCAAACTTTCCCAAGTCCTCCTCCACCTCCGCAATCTCTTCCCGTAGAACCGGGAACCACTCAGGATGAGCGCAAAGATCGAACAACAAGTTGGCGATGCCCATTGAAGTCGTATGAATACTCGCAAGTGTGAGGATCGATTGACGTGTGGCCATCTCGTCAAGCCGGTTTTCCTTTTCCGATCCATTGTCCATCATCCAATTCAGAAGAGTATCGTCTTCTTCATATTCAGGCCCAATTGCACCGGCTTCCCTAGCCTTCAAGCACTTCCTATGAGACTCCATAAGCGGACCGATTATTTGCATCGCTTTCTTCAGATTGCGGGCAATTTTCCAACGGGGTGGGAGTAGCGGGCAAATTATAGGATGTAGGACCGGTGGAAACATGCGGAAAAGGAAAGCACAGGTGAAAAGGTCGATACTGAAGTCGATAGAGAGTTTCAGCCAATCCTCGTTTCGACAGGCCGGATGGCCTAGGAAGATTTTGGCCGACATGCGCGCTACGCACATCCGCATCATGCCCTGGATGTCAACTTCCGTCCACTCTGTCGCATCTCAGTCAGCCTTGTCATCAGAAGCCTCAAGAGGACAAGTACCTTCAGGCTGAAGTATATCTTGAGCCCATCCATAATCGAGCTCTGTCTTCGCAATGTCGAGATACTTGGGCAGCTCTGCGGTGAGTTTGTTCTGAAGTACCCGGAAATGAAGATTGGACTCAACCATCAATGTTGTGTACGTGTATCTATGAACCAAATTCTGCAACGATGAGAAACGCACGATCTGGAGTTCGAATGGACATACCGCAACCTGAGCTTTCACCCCACTAAGCTTCGTTGGCGGATACAAACGAAGTTCGTTAAGGTACTTATTGGGCAACACAGTTATGTCAGTATCCCATCGTCGTAATACGTACGGTCTGTCTCTGTACTATCTGAATTGTCAGTATGAGGATCATATATCTGAGGCTCACTTACCTTCCGATAGCCACTTGAAATGAGTTTCGGGGCATTGATAATATAACGCGCTTGAAGCAGCCACGTAGGTTCAATCCACGACCTGTATCCATGATAGACAGCATTTGAAACCCCAGGGCCTTTCTCGAGCGCTGGTCCTAGAGCCCAAGCAAGGCAAATGATGAAAAGTATGGCCTGCGAGTATGACACAGTGGCGACGAAAGCGGTGGCATTCTCCTTAAAAGGGCCGATTTGCTGATATAGAGTTTCATGCTTAGGAAAGACTATGCTCGACTGGTTTATATGAAAGTTGCGACTGATGATGGGGAGGTGAGACAATACGGATGAGTTTAGAGCGCTAGCTCTCGGCAGAAAACTGAATGTCTCCATACTGCATCAAGATGTTATGAAGACTGACGACTTGCACAATGATTTCAACGGGGAGAATGGTAGCAGAGATTGACCCCGCTATATGGACAGCACTGCTTGTTCAGAAGCATGCGCGAGCTTAGTGCTCTAGATGAGCAGACAGCCACAGGCTTGGCCATACGACAGATGACCTGGTGATGCCGAGGGGAGTTGTCCTTAGCTCGTCACTCCGTTTGCAAGGAAGTTTACAATAGCATGCGGGGTGGCAGCAGGACGGGGCGCAGAACTTCTATGCGGTCAAACTGGTAGCGATCTACTGAGGCTCGACTCTGTTGCACAACGCGAGTGTGGGACGATTCTGGCGTAGTCTATCAAGTGATGCATCGCAGATCCTAGTAACCGCCCAAGCGCCTCGTAGACTGTCGACGTGGCACGCATAGGTCGCGCATAGGCGGCTCCGATCCACTCAGCATGCATTCCGCGAGCTGGCGAGGTGCTTAGCGCTGCATATTGGTACGGAAAGTCGTCCGTCATCACCTTAGAGGCGTGCAACGCCATCTGGAAGTCGGTCATTGTTGCAGGAAGCGATGGATGCGAAGACATGAACTGGTCGGAAATAAAATATCATGTCGTCCAATCAAATCTCTTCCGAAGCTGTGCTGGGGTCCGACGTCACCGGTAAGGCTACGCACTGTACTCGCATACCTTCAACCATCCCATTTTCTGTCTTAACTCTTCGTCGGCAATTGATATTTCGCGTAATTGATAAGCACCGTTCGTTTTGGCCATCTCCTCACCCTTATTGTCAAACGATACTAGCGCATCCATTCTGCCGTCCGATGCACGCTCCGGGGTATCCGCTGTGCCGCTTTCCATGCATGAAGCATGGAGTCGATTCCAACATATTGAGGATCGCGTCCGACGTGGCAGACAGGGTCCACTCGGCGTGTTCGCTCGGTGGGTTAATTGTCCAATTACGGTTGCCCGCCAGGTTCTTTGCAATACGCAATGTGCAGGACGAGCACTCAATGGCCATTTCAAAGTCTTGGAAGCGAAATTGTTATCAAAGCTTCTTACTAGAGCAAGCACCTGCTCATCCTAGAGCTGCGGTATGCCGGGAACCCTAGAAGATTGATAGTCAGTGCTCATTGTTGCATTCGCCCTAAAATGCCGGTCCCTTTGGCTCCAAACTTTTGGGACAGTCTTCTCCATTCTGTCCGTCGTCTTTGTGAACTGGGCTAATGCTTCATGAGCAAGCCGTCGACATCGTAAATGCATCAATCAATTATTGAAGAAGCATGGGGTTTAGTCCATTCTATAGCGTCCCAGTGTACCGCGGGGCAGGGTCTCGGGACCATGTCGCCAGCGCCCTACGACACAGCTTGGGTAGCCATGACTGAGAAGAGAGATCGAGATGGGAAGCTAAGACCATTGTTTCCTGAGGCTTACGAGTACCTAAAGAAGACACAATCTGCAGATGGCTCCTGGGCGGCTGAGGTGTCTGATGCGGATGGAATCATCAACACTCTTGCGGCCCTCCTTGCCTTAAAAAGGCAGGAGCGCCAATTGGAGACTGAGCGTGCAGACAATGAGAAGAGGTGTCGAGCGGCTGAAGCAGCCTTGCGGAGTATGTTGAACGCCTGGGATCTTGACGCCACAGATAGAGTCGGCATGGAGGTGTTGGTCCCGAATCTCCTCAATTTGCTCGAAAGCGAAGGTATTGCGTTCAAATTTCCGGAGAGGACGCGGTTGATGGCATTGAACGCAACGAAGATGGCAAAACTTGGACCTGTTCTTACAAGCCCAGTACAAACTACCCTCGTCCACACTTTAGAGGCATTCATAGGTACCCTAGACTTTGACAAAGTGAAGCAGCACAAGATGCCAAACGGGTCGATGTTAGCCTCGCCATCTTCAACCGCCGCGTATCTTATGAACGCTAGCGAATGGGATGATGATGCAGAAGCGTACCTCAAGATGGTATGTGAACAACAGTCGAAGATTGGCCATAGCGGGGGGTTCCCTTCAGCATTTCCGAGTACATTATTTGAAGTGTCCTGGGTGAGTGAGACAAGTGTTTGCACACCATCGCCAAGTACTGAGAAGGCCAGGTGCTGGATACACTGCTTGAATCCGGCTTTGGAAAAGATGACTTCCTGCTAGCCGACATTCGTCGTTTGTCGGTCCTGCTCGAATCTAATCTGAAGAAGCAAAAGGGAATTATCGGTTGGGGTAAGTCAACACACGACACATGACTGAAATGAAAATTGACAAGTCATAGCGCCGGCCTGCTTGCCAGATGCTGATGATACTGCAAAAGCAATCTCGGCTCTGAGGCTGCTGGGCTGGAATGCAGAAATCGAGCCGATGCTCAAGGCTTTTGAGGCAGATGCTTCGTTCATGTAAGCGCTTTGTTTGTGCGGGATTGAAATTGGATACTAACCTGAAAAGCACCTATCGAGGGGAAAGAAACGCATCCAGCAGCGCGAACTGCAACATTCTTTCTTGTCTACTCCGGTCGCCTGAGCCTTCCAAATATACCAAACAAATTGTCAAGTGCGCAAGCTTCCTCAGCAAGTCTTGGATGAGCAACAACGGACCTGACAAGTGGGTGAGCGTCCTATGTGGTTTTCGGATCCTTGAGAAACTTTGCTGATTATGTGCAGCACACGTCCGTCCAATATCCCATGATGTTAATTGCGCAAGCTTTCGTGCTCTTGCTGAAACTTTGGGCCAAGAGCGAGCTAGACAACGACGCCGTGCCTAAGAACCTGATATATCAAGATATTCCTCGAACACTGTTGGACATTCTGGGGCGAACGATGAGATCACAAGACGCCGATGGTTCATGGAGCTCGAAACGAGAGGTGACAGCTTACGCCGTTCTGACGCTTGCGCATCTTCTGAGCCTTCCGTGGGTCGATTTCCTCAAGCCTGAGGGGATTGCTTGCATGTATCGTGGGAAGGCGTACCTCGAGAACAACCGACATCTTTGGCGGGAGGCAGAAAAAGTCTGGATCGAGAAAACGGTATATGGGTCGTCCAACTTATCTCAAGCATACTGCCTAGCGGCATCGAAGATCATCATCCCGACGGCATTCATATCAGCCAAGATCTCTGACATCATTCCCCCACAATTGGAGAAGAAGATGGCTAAGATGTCAGGATTCTTTTCTCGGGTGGTTCCTTTCTCTCTTGCGCCGAAATGGAAGCTGCAGCTATCTCTGCTCCAAAGTGCAAATTACGCCGCTGCGTTGAAAGAGTGCCGTTTCGATGTCTTCCCGCCGATTGAGAAAGCAAGCGACGAGAAATATCAGGAGTACATTCCATTCACTTGGATCGGGTGTAGAGATTATCTTTCCACTGGAATATCTGCTGAAACTCTTTGGGACATGATGCGAGTGTCCATGTTCAATTTTCAGGTCGACGCATACATGGAGACGGCTGTATGGGAGCAGTATCGACATAAACTTCCAGAACTGAAGGCCTTTATTCGAAAAATCTGCGGTAGCACACCGGGAAAGCGTAAAAGAATGGACGAAGGCGATGTCGAAAGTCCATCGAAGAAGCTGTTGGGAACGAACGGTGTTCTGAAAGTTAACGGAACGAGTAACGGAGTTGTGACCAGTACTTCTTCCAGCACATCGAACGGACTTTCGAACGGGTCAGATTCTAAGTGTGTTGATGGAGCTGCCGTTACAGCAGAAAGTCAATTACCCAAGGCATTTAACGATGCGTCGAATGGCGCAAGGCATAACAGAATCGATAGCGGAGTGGCCGCCAAAGCTGTCGAACCGAATGGAAAGCCTGTCAACGGGACACTAGCACCAGCCAAAACCAATGGCGTAGTCCCGGCATTAGAAGCTCAGCGTAGTGACGTGGAGGAAGTGCTCATCAAGTTCGTCAACTCTGCACTTGAGCATCCTAAAGTGGTGTCAAGTCCACCATCATTGCGGACATGGCTTGCACACGAATTGCAGACGTTCCTCCTCGCCCATATTACACACATGGAGGATTGCGAAGCCCTGTCTGAATCATCAGACACGTCCAAGGGTTCCTTCACATGGGGAAGACCGCGAACTACGTTTTTCAACTGGGTTCGGACAACTTCAGCTGATCATACTAGCTGCCCTTATTCATTTGTCTTCTTCCTCTGTTTGATCGGTGATAGCAGTCGGCCGATCATAAACGGTATTCATCAGCGGTACGCACTCGAAGACGCATGTCGCCATTTGGCAACCATGTGTCGGCAGTACAACGACCTTGGCTCGGTAGTGCGCGACCAAGAGGAGAGAAACCTGAACAGCGTCAACTTTCCAGAATTTGAGGTCGGTGATTTAAACGGCACGACGAACGCTAAAGACTTGGCGGAGAGAAGGAAACGAGATCTTCTGGCTGTCGCTGAGTACGAGAGACGCTGCTTGGGACGGGTCGTCGAGGAGCTAGAGACGAGCTTGGAGCCAAAGGTGATGGAAAAGCTGAGGCTCTTTATTCAAGTGACGGATCTGTATGGCCAGATATACGTGGCAAGAGATATCGGCATCCGGCGGGTAGAGGAGAGCGGGGCACAAAAGACGAAGAGGACCATAAACTAGTCATTCGTTGCAAAGCACCTGACGGTATCATATTTCTTTTGGTTGCCGCCCTAATTTCCTAGGGCGCCATGAGTATGGCAAGTCGTTGACATAGATTGAGCAGACTAATACGATTTTAACGTTAAATATAAGTTGAAAAGTGCAAGATTCAATGAGTCCAAAGATGAACACGTCAACGTGGAGACTACCCTATGGTCTGATTACTGGCACGATGCAGCGTGGACACTCTGATGGTGGGCAGATATGCAGCCGGACGAGCGTGGACGAATCAAGTGATGACAGCGGCATTGAAAACCAGAGCCACGGGACAATCCTCGATGCACGAAAGAGATTCGGTTCCGCACATGCTCCCAGAACGGCAACCGAACTTCTCGGGCATTCCCTAGACATGTGCTGACAGAATAACCATGTAGTTGGTGGTATGGAAGATGCCAGGGGACGCGTACCGCCCAAAACAGTTCCCGGGCCGAACCCCACGTTCCGCGTTGAGCGATCACTTGGCTCCGTCTCATCTATCTCTGGCTACGACTACGCACTCATCCACGAGGCTCTTAACCCAATTCTCTGACGTCTTCGCATACTATCACACGATCTTTTCACTCTCGACTGCGTTGATAAAGGGAGACTCGTCGCGTCGAGTGTTAGCTTCTTGTACCCTACGGAAACCATCTCTTCATCATTACGCGTACCCTTGCGATCATTCTACACGGCCAGAATGCCTCTCCCGCCCATCGTTTCGTCGTGCATATATGCGCTCAGTATCGGCTGTGCGTCCAACATCATTGCCCAGAAGCTCAAGGCATACAACAATAGCGAACCGTTCGTTTTTGACCGGAAGCTGTTCGTGCAATTTGCTGTCGTGGCTGTCGTCACCACTCCGGTAAACTACTACTGGCAAGGCTGGCTGGAGCGTACCTTTCCTGGGTGGAAGATTGTGAAACACAAACGCGATGCCACTAGCGACGATGCGGAGAAGGCTGTCTTTATCAAGGACGACGGGGAGAACAAACGGGCCATCGAGGAGGATGCCCGGGTACGAGACTGGTGGAACATCTTCAAAAAGTGGTTCACCGACTGTATCACGATTGGCGCGCTTTTCAACACATTCCTATTTCTGGTGCTAATGGGCATGATGGAGAGGAAGACAACCGCTCAGATTAGCGACGATTTGCGTAATGTATGAGGTTATCTACATCTACAAGAGCTGAGGACAAGCTAACAATCACGATAGGAGATGTGGCAGATCATCTGGGACTCGTACAAAGTCTGGCCGATTGCAAACTTCTTCAGTACCACCTACTGCCCCGTCGAGCGCCGTATTGTCTTCCTCAGCTTCTGTGGGCTGCTGTGGAACATCTATCTCACCCTCGTCGCGGCACGCCTGTAGTCGTTAATCCCGCCGTTCTAATTACTTCGCGGTCCCGCCTTCCACGCGTCCATAACAGCACCCCAATACTTCTCCTCGTCCTCGCGAATGTGACCGACATGCGGACTTCTCTCGAATCGCACCCGTGTCACATCCCATCCCTTCGCTCGAGCTTGGTCAGCGTGCTCTTCGACCTCGTCGTCACCGACCATCTCATCAGCTCTGCTGTACAGGTAGACTCTCGGCGTCCGCACATCGAAGATGTTTGGGTCATTCAGCTGCCGACACATAACGACCATCTTGTTCTCACTCCTCGTGATCGTGTCGAATGCCCAGATTAATATCAAGAGAAGATGCACAAGAGAGGAGCCAAGGAGCCTCCACAGCCAGGTTCGTGGTAGAGAAGCTGAAATAGCTGCGTGACTCTTCGTCCAACCCCCTTTTCCTGGTGAAGAATCCAGGATCTGGGCACGCATGGGAGGCAGTATGCCCTCCAATTTCTTCCATGCCTTTGCAAACTCGGTCACTTGATTTCCGCCACCGTTCGAGAAACTGTGAACGAGCACTTGGCCCCCCGCTTTAGTATGGCCTTTTACAACATCGATTGCTGGAGTCAGGAGTCGAGTGTATACTGCCTCTGTACGGAAAGTATCCACGGTATAGCATCGTATCAAGACGATCCTCGCCGTGGGAAATAATCTCTGGTATGTTGCCGTGTATTTTGCAATATGCTTTGCTGCAGCCCCATTCCAAGAACATAGGAGGATCAGAGGCTCTGTATGCGTGTAGTTTGCGGATGTGTAGAGATAAATGTTGTGTCCAATCTTCTCAAAGTCGGGGAGTGGCTTTGTAGCTATTGCTGGTGGTGTCAGACTGGCCATTTTCCGCGATATCACAACCGAACGGGCACCAGATAATCAAGCTTGCGAAATTCGTTTTGACTTCGATCGAGTTACCCGGATTGCAAACACTATTTCAAAAACTATGATACCAGCGGCTACATCGGATTATAAGGCAGGGCGATTGATGACTGCGTCTCAGTCGCACTTTTCACTTGGCGCTGGACAGACAGCCGAGGTATGTCCCTGTTTCGGCTAGTCGTAGCCGTGACATCTCCAATCACGCTTTGCTACATATCGTACTTGGAGCAGTGGTTGAGCCTGAATTACTGATCGTTCACCGCTGAAAGGGATACGTTGGGCTGTTGCCTATTGAAAAATGTGGATCACGAGTGAAATAGTGGTCCTATCAATTGGCCGCACTTCCACAGTGTCCGGACCGTCACGGCTTCCAGTTTCGAGTAGATAGTGGAAGCTCTTATCACCATAATCGAAAGCCGTATGCTCGATCGAATCTTTCAACCATGCCTGTCTTCCTGCCTATTTGTTCAATCTATCTAGCAACTCTGCGTCGATCAGTCTAGAATAACCCGTCTTGCCCAATGCAGTAACGTTTGAACATCAGCTCTAAGTCAGCCCTACAAAGCTTCTCTTGAACGGCTAGATCCCATCTCATGAGGGAGGCTCGACCTAATCCATGTGTAATCAGTACCAAGGCGTTCTCGATCATTAGGATTCATCTACCTTCGGAGTTGGCATGGCCAATACCATATTAGCCTATAGTCACAAGACTCTCTACGCGCACCACTACGCAGTAGAGATGTCTATGCGCCTACTTTGCGTGTCTTGGGTAGTATGGCGACAGTGCTGCGTCTAATATCTATTTTGGACTTGTGATAACCCGGAAACATCTCGGGGTTGGCAACATCGTGGTGGTGAGTTATTGGGTGTTGAAGTATAACATGGGCCCTAGGCGCCACCAGATGGTAAGGTAAGAGGCTTGATCTTTCGTTCCAGGCTTATTTCGAGGCATCTGACCTGTGGCTGTGTTCAAGATGCGGCTTATGCGAGCTTTCGCCATTGCTGCCAGTCTCACTGGTTCAGGTATGATACCCAAGGCGCTCATCAACTATATTACCTATGATCGTCCGAGGTATGGATTTGGCTAACTCAAAACAGCTCTTTCCCAATTCACGGCAAGTCGTTACTACGATACGACTAGCGGCATAACATACGCTTCCATTACCCTTCCGAATGGCGTCTCATACCGCGTTGCTCTACCGCCCCTCAACTCCGCCACATCCGATGCTATAGTACAAATAGTCTCACCAGTCAAGTTTGCCTGGTGCGGTCTAGCATGGGGCGGGCGTATGGTGAACAACCCGCTATCAGTAGCGTGGCCAACAAAGCAAACTACTCCACCGGTCCTTTTCAGTAGTAGAATGGCGACGTACGGCTTCAACCTCCATCAACGTCCTCCACTAACTTCGCTATAGTGGTTACACCTCTGCGCCCCCGGCATACGCTGGCGCCACATACACGCCCCTCACCATCTCCCCTCCCAAAACCAATTCCACACACTGGACCGCCACTGCGCGATGTCAAGGCTGCACAGTCTGGTCCTCCAGAGACAGTTCTACAAATTTGAATACTAGGGATGGAGAAACGCGTTTCGCATATGCATGTGGAACCACCGCTCCTTCAACGCCGAGCAGTAACACGTCGACATTCACGGTGCACGAGACTCCCGGGATCTGGAACCATGATTTGAGGATTGCGAGAAATGCAAGTTTTAGTACTTGGGTTGGGAGTGGCACGAGTAATGATACCTTTGTACGCTTAGTGAGGTAGGGGAGAAGGATCCGTTTTTGCTGTGTTCGGAAGGGGTGATGGCCAGAGGGCCACAGGTGATGATGTTGTATACAGAATATATGAATGCAACCGACTTTCTTCGTTCACACGAATGCATTATATCGAAGGTTCTGGAGTTTTTGGTTATGCAAACGTAGATCAACGCATATACAATCTAAGCGTTTGATTGGCGCAAACTTACACCTGCCATTTCGTGTACAACATACATTTCCGAGATTATGAGCCCATCTGAAACCTTAAATTTGTTTCTTGTGAACTGGATGAAGAACTGTCTCTCATAGGTTAAAACGGGACGACTATCTGAGCTTCTCCATCGTCGAATAAGAAGACAATTAACGCACACAATAATGTAGCCATCTACCCTTCAAGTACTACCATTCCACTCCTTGAGTCTTCATCTCGTAATGCGTCCGCATAAGCTCTATATCATCCTGATCACCTCCCATCCACATCTGAAGCAGCTTCTCCCTCACACCCTCTTCATACTCCCGCCCCTCCTGCTCTCCTACCTTGACAATCTCATCTCCTACCCGCACTTCATAGTCCCGACTAACCACACTCACACGCTCCAGATCTTCCAACGCAAGATACGCAAATCCCCATACCCAGAAGGGATGGTACCAAGCAGTGCCCTGATCAAAGAGAGGCGGTGGATCGCTGCTTCGCAAATAAAATTGGATTTCGCGGAGAGCAGGGAAATGCGGATCCGGCGAGGACATAGGGCCGTTGGGGAGGTATAGGTCTCCTAGTATATAATTCCAGTAATGCGTTATGTTGGTTTTGGGCGAAACTACTACGACCAGTTTTTTGATGAAATCTTTCCTGATAAGTGCTTCTGGCGTGTTGAGCAAGAAGGCTGAGAAGCCTATGGGCTCTTGGAAGGAATAGATATTGTCATGGAAGAGGATGCCTCTGGCTTCTTCGTAGATAGTCTTGCTTGCTCGTAACAAATTCAACTGCAGGTTTCCTTCTTCTATTGCGCTTGGTTGGGAAGAACGTTGATGACGGCACATGTATTTGCAGGAAGGGACACTGGAAATATCGCCTTCTTCCCATATTTCGGCTACAGAGTGCTTTGAGTGTGTGGAATGGCCTACAGGTCCGCAATGGCAGACGCTGTGGGTGAAGGAGGAATGCAGGTCCCCGGTCGGCGACAAGTCCCCATGAACATGTACCATTCTTAGACCAAAGGCATAACGGTAGATCTTGATTCTTATAGTAGCTGGAAGATCCATGATCCGAAAGAAATTGCTGTTCGACCCAGTGCTATTCTGTGGTCAGAGTCGATCATTCCCGAAGATTAAGAGGCAGATACCTTATCCTATCACCTCTTGATCTCTCCAGATGTTCGGAATTCATTGCACGTTTCGTTGATTTTATTGACTTCGACGCTTCTCTTTCCAAAATCGTGGAGGGGGCTGTCGCTTTACCACGCTTCAGGGTTTTATTCCCGCTAGTACTCGAAATTGATGCACTTTCTGTTGCTGCGAGTGCTTCGCTCTTGCTGCGTTTTGAAGGAATTCGTAATCGAGGGCCCAAAGCAAACCTTCATGGAAATCGTCAATGTCAGATGGAGAAAAGTGCTCATAGGAGAGTGAGTGCGAAACGAAAGGATCTAATTCAAGAAAAAAATGAGCTTGTTCACTTGGCGCGAAGCAACACCACCCTAACCATAATAGTGCGAAAATACAACATGAATCTATGAATAAGTTTGTATTGACTTTTCGAGATAATTAGGTATTTACAATGCAAATCAAGTACCCCCCGATCTCATTCTCCATCTCGCAAGCTCTCTGACGCTCCTCTAGCACTTCCTCCACGTCAGTCCCCAACTCGCAGACTTGAAGTCATAGTTTCCAGAGTTGCCTTGAACGACGGGCCTGAAGTTGACGTTGAGGATGCCAGGGTTGCCATCCGCGCCGGTGCATTTCGACCATGTCAGGTCGGAAGTGCTCGATCGAACGGTGACATAGTCCTTGAGATCTGGGCCGGCGCAGGTAAGAGAAGACTTCATTGTGCTCTGGGTTCAATTAGCAACTCTTCATTTACGATATATGTGTTAGAAAACGTACGGTGTCCGCAGCATGCTCACTCCAGTACGCCTGGGTAAAGGTGTCGAGCTGCGAGCCTGATGCTAGCTGAACGTTGCCCTGATACGCTACATTCTGGACCGCAACCTGCCATCCCTGGCTTGCACCAGTTGACTGGATGTGAATCTCGCAATTGTCGGTGTTGTCGCCCTTGAGACCGGAGAACGTGAAGCTCGCATTGTCGCCTAGCGTGCTGCTAGATGTCTTCACGGAGCCGGAATCATTCGGGCAACCAGAGCCGGAAAATTTGAGTGATGTGATTTTAGGAGCGCGGTCTGGGGCGGCCAAGACCAGCGCCGGAGCCACGGCTGCGATGATGAAGGAACGCATGGTGACAGTTGATAAGGTGATGACGATATGATAATAGGAAACCGGGGTATCTTAATAGAAGTTAGATCGTTAAGTTGAATAGTGGTTCATAAGATGTTTGATCCTCTGTAGTAATAAACCATCGGTGATCGAAAGGGTCCACCTTCTTATATAGCCATCACTATCGTCAGTGGCGGTCACCACAGTCTCGAAGAGATGATCAACTGGTACACAAATTCGTTAGTTGCCACCGTATACAACATCTGACGTCGATTAGCAGCATATTAAAGTGAACAAGGCGCAAGATGGAAAGTTTGGTCGAGAGCGTTTTTGTACCGCATTTAACCAAATTAAAGAACCAACGCTCCAGGTTCGACACCTTCCGAAACACAACGTTAGCAGATCCTTTCCCTAAAAATAGTTTTTCCACAATATAATAAAATAACGGCGTCCCTATACTGAAAGTCGAGATTCTTGCGCACGGTGTTTGTAAGGGTTTGCTCGAAGTGTTGGGTACCCATGTGGGATTTGCGAGCTGCTTGAAATAGAAGCGAGAGCGAGTTCCCTCGTGTTCTTAATCTCTTGATGGTGTCGCCGAGTTGTTGAAATCTCATCCTTCGATGTTTTAGGCTACGTGCCTCGCGACGGTCGGATGTCATGCCGTGGCAAAATGATACGGGTGTCACGATATCGTTCTAGCCCAGGCGACTTGGGCTGCACTCGCCATAGCCTTTGAGTGCTACATCTTCACCTTGTCAACGGCAGTGAGAGCTGTCTCCTGAGCTGCGTATTCAGTAATTTGTGAGACGCTTTGCAATTCCCCGCTTGCTGCCGTAAGTGAGTAGATAGTTGTTCTAGAGCTTCCAACTTGTTGAGATAGACTCCGCAGAATATAGCAGTCTCTCGAATCGACACTTCAGAATGTATTCTCCAAACAGCAATGAGACTCGGGCAATTAAGGGGTGCGACCACTGCTGCTGATGCCATAATAAGGTCTAGCGAAAAGCATAATGTAACAGCGGGATCTGTGCAGGTGTCATCGCGACTATATCGTAGAAGTAGAGCTCAAATACTTCGCCAGAATGCGCCTTTCCTTGAGTCATTCTGCATTCTTTTCCAATCGGGGAGGCGTGATCTCACCCTCGTAGTCACTACGCCCAACATTGTTTATCGCTCATAGAATCTGACCGCACTTGTGATGTCTCGAGAACTAGCAAATCAGCCGACATGGAAGTGAATTTTAGACAAAGCTATATTAAGGTGATGACAAAAGAAAAGTAAAGAACAGGGAGAGAAGAGATGGATGAAGTATGTGAAGGCTAGACGCATGACATTACGAACAAATTTAAACGGACTAGTTCCTAACCCTAGTATACACAGCTCTATCGATGCGTTGAAATATGCATCCATTTATGAACTCGCTCACTTACATCATATCCAAGATTCTTCAGCCACATCATCAATAGTGAACTGATACCAATGCGGCCTCTCTTTCCAAAACGCCGACGCTATGCATGAGAATGTGATCTAGAGAAAAATCGGGGAGTAGAAGCACTGAGCAGGAAACAAAGAAGACTTTATAGACAGCCACAAAAGATCCTGGAGCATTTACGGTGGTGGATGCGGCGCAAAAATCTTTCCCCATCTTCCTTGACCTTCCCATTCTTGACCCTCTCCGGGCTTTTCATTGATGAAAAGGAGCTGTCGGCCTCCACAGTAACCGCCGGAACTGGCAATCCTTGACACTTCGCGCCAATGGCCCTTGAGGTCTTCCGCGGTTGCGTTGTTAAGAAGACCTTTGGCCGGATTGTCATATTCCCAGACCGTGTCTTTCACAGTCTTCCCTGGTTCCTCAAGCTGGCGCGGGTTGAACTGGGGAAATCCAACGGCGTGGTTCAAGATATCATGAAGGAGCGCATAGAGATTTTCTGGGCGGCGGGAAAGTGAGAGCCACGATAGCGTCTTCGTATCATACGCCACGCGAATGTAGGGGTTCATATATATACCAGAGTCCGGCGGCATAGCCATGCCGGTGCGGCGGTACTGGAGGTCGGCATTTACAAGACAGCATTCGGATGCTTCCCAGAAAACGTCTTCCTCGTAGCGGAAGCGTAGAGGTGGTAGATCAACTTTAGATGTTTCTGACTGTTTCTTTGACCCTGAAGGAATATCGAAAGATGTCTGGTCCTGGAACCATTGCGCATCGAAAGCTGTCAT
The DNA here is from genome assembly GCA_030378425.1 of Periconia sp. TS-2. NCBI lineage: Eukaryota > Fungi > Ascomycota > Dothideomycetes > Pleosporales > Periconiaceae > Periconia > Periconia sp. TS-2. Next base: position 7,223 of record JASNQO010000043.1, on the reverse strand, counting down.
GCCGCCCCAGCAGCTCCTCACCCGGACAGCATCTGTGCCAGACAAGACGTCATTTCTGCTTGTTGCCGTGCCAGCACTTGTAAACCAGGGATAGAAAGGTATTCCCATATTGTATCCGTCCAGATCGCGGGTTGCGAATCGATCATAAAATTTGAAAGCGTTGATAAAATCTACGGCGCATGCCGCTCCATAGTTTGTCCGACCATCTACATCCACGTTTGTAGACAAGAGGAGCTGGGCAGCCTCGACAGGATCAAAATATACATCATTTACGTAGAGTATCTTGTCAAATGCAACCGGAGCGGTCTTTAGAGGTGCCAGGGCGCGATTGCGGACTTCGGCGAGGAACGCTATCCGCTTGATGAGTGTTTCGCCGGTAGGTAAAGTGATACGAGGGAGGGTGCTCAGGTCGAAGTCCTCGAAGACAATCGTCGCATTCGCTAGTCAATCAGCCTACGAGGCTCCCTAGACAGGTTTGGTACTTACAGGTGACCCTCTTCCTCAATTCCGTCAGAGACTTTCGCGTCTCCTTATCCGCGTCGTTTTCGTAAATGCTCAAGTGGACATTTTGGGGCCCAAGCAAATCTACTAGATCAAGGAGCGACTTTCCCCACGCCCCCGACGACAGTTCACCCTTATCTTCGTATACGGACGCTGCTATAAAGATCTTCTCATTGCGCGGGTTTGCGCGCCCGGGTTTGCTGCTCTGAGACGCCCGTTGACGTAGCTCGTTGTAGTGAGCAGGGCGGCGTGTGTACGAGGGGAAGAAAACGCCCACGAAGAGGACGAGGAAGAGCAAGATGTATGGCACGGAGAAGACGCTCCAGTAGACCAAGCGCAGGGCGGACCGTTTCTTTCGACGCGGCGTAACATAATGGGCATAGACGGATGGATCAACGAGTCTGTTTAGGCCGGGGAGTCTAGAGGTGAAGCGGGCGATCCATGAGGAATTAGAAGCGTGTCGCTCGAGGTCGGGGAAGCTGTCGGAATCGGAGGAGGCTCGCGGCAGCAGCTCATATTCGTGCGGCGTCCGTCGAAGTCTCGTGGACATTGGGGACTTGTCGGCGGGGGTTGGCGATAACCTCCGGCATCCAGACAGGCACGGGTGGTAGTCTTGTACAGTGAGCAAAGACGTGAGCCATGCGGTGCGGGCTGACGGGGGATTTTCAGGCGGCCGGGGTGACGCTTCGGGGCCGGACGCGCGTGGACCCTAGGCGGGAAGGCGCAGGCCACACGATCTGCAGGGCAGTCCCCAGATTCTGCACTTAGCAGAACAACTTTACGCACGACAGGTAGATAGGGCCAATTGCGACAGCGAAAGCGCGAGTAACTTGTTATAGCGTACCATCCTTTGTCTAGCGTCGCCGTTGTTCAAATCCAGAGGCTTATGTCGGGTATTCTTCGCGACCCGGGCTTCCACATACCACTACCACACCTCCTCCGGCCGAATAAGGAGCGCCATACCACAATCGCGCTCTCCGCAGGGCATGAGATTCGTCGTATCAAAGAAGATTCATAGTTCAGGCACCTTCATACTTTCCCCTCGCCAGTCTGTAAAGTCATAGTTCATCATTTGTATTTCAGCCCATCCAGCGGTGTCCGAAATAGTGCCTCAACGGACGTCGGCGCAAGTATCATACACCCTGCAGCGACACCAATGTCGGCAAAAATTGTAAGCAGATGCGGCTTCAGATGTTGGAAGAGCCACATTATAAGTGCAGAATGAGAGTAGTCCTCCACCAATGATCTTAGACATCGAAGTGTGATCCCAGACATCGAAGTCGTCTATGTCCGCGCCCTGCTCGCTTCCACCGCAATAATGTAATGACATAGAACAGTCACATACTGTGACACATCAGACGTTCATATTTCGTTCCAAAGCTGTCGGACCTATGCGTTGAAATCGGTGTAAAGCTTGCTTCGATTTCACACACTTCCGTTCTATTCAGAACATATCTTTAGGTGGATCTTTAAAGAGCACAATTCATGTCTGATATGGAATGATGGTCTTCCTGACTAGCAGATAAAGCATTCCGTCCTATTCCCGGATTGTATGGATAAGTTTGACGCGTCTCCTTGACTCCATGGTAGATAGCATCCTAGGCTCACGGTGCGCCATGGAAGAGGCAGGAGCAGGAACGCCACTTCCTCTCACTCCACAGTAAATTCGGTAAGCTCTAGCTGAAAGTGAGAGTAATCGTATAGAGTCCCCCTCACTTTTTTCGTTTGTCCAAGCTTGCACACTCATTAATTCGACACATGTCCGTCCCATGTTTGTCTTGAATGCATCATACTGTGTTGTATCCATGCCGTCCTCACCATCAGCTCATAGCAACGACAAGCTTTATCAGGCGTGCCTCGAAGACTGTATCAAACGCCTGAAGCGGCTTCAGATCTCGAAGCGGTCTTGTAAGTGTTGTGAACTGCCTCCCACTCTTTCCTTCACCGCCTCGCGCCTTCCTATTTACTGACGCCACCAGCAGCGCCGATCACCCACAACGGCAACAACCATAACAATAAAGCTTCTCCAAGTGAAGTCGCCTGTTCCTCTTCTACTACCTCGTCGTCATCTATATCACAGCAACGCCAGCTGGCTGGGCCTTCCCTACCCTCTCCCCCACTCAGTCCCCACTATCGAGGTATGCCATTCCAACTCCGAGTTGGTTCCTGTGCTTCTCCAAAGCGATAGGGTTACATCCTAACGACAACATCTAGACACCACCATGAACCGTGCCATGTTGCACGGGGGTCCGCCGCGAGGCTCATCCTACAGTCAAGCTCCGCCTGTTCCATTAGGCCATGACTATCAGCGGACTCCAAGGAATCTAGCTGTTCAGCTATCGGCCGATACGTCCAAAAACAACCTCAAAAAGGTCGCCGCCAAGGTTGTGGGGACTGTTGGCGCTGTTCCACCGACAGCTGCGCCAACAGCACCAGCGACGGCTAAGCCAGTTGCAGAGCCCGTCAGATCGACATCGAAGGGAGAGGATGGATATGGATCACTTGTGAACCCGGCGTGAGTGATAAACCTTCACCAAAATATTCTCTTCTCTGACCACAGATATAGTCAAGGGCCAGCGATATCTCTCGCGCTCGCGAAGCCAGTACCGAGCATCACAGACAAGAATGAGGCTGAAGAAGCCCTGGACACCATGTTCGCACGGCTTTCTTCGAGAACGCCCACCGCTTCACCCGCACCGTCAACAACGGGCCGGCGAGCGCCACCTTCTCCGGGCAAGCCGTTCCTCCCCATCGATAATAGTCTCAGCAAGGTGAAGTCATCTGATATGCTCGAGGCCTTTACAGCCGACCTAGGAAAGGAAACGGAGGAGCATAAGAGCTCACCAGCTCTATCTACAGAGCCGGTTGTCGGGAAGCAGGCAGAAGACAAGTCCACTAAAAATGCTGGGAATGAAGACAAGCTACCCACCACGACAAAGGCAGTTCTACACCGAGCATCTGGGCAGCTACCGGAAAACAATGTTGCGAAAGCCGCTGCAGCCAAATCAACACGAGTGAGTAATATCCGCGTGTCCACGGATGACCTCGAGCATCAGTACCTCCGTAAAGCGGTCGAGTACCTGAAGTCTTTTCCTACAGAGGGACAAGCAATTACAGCGGATCTTGTGAAAAATGTCGTTATTAAGCTTGGTCGATCTCCCACATCAGCGGCAAAGCTTGAGCAAGAAGACATAGAGAAGCATAGGCGTCTCTACTCGGATGCTATCGTGACCTACGTCACTAGCCTGAACAAGTCTAGAGTAAAGCCTATCACGCCCGACTATGTACAAGATGCATTGAAAGAAGGTGATGGTGGCTTCTTGCATCTGTGTGCCACACTTGTGGATGACAAGTTGCTTTCTCTCGAGAACCTTGATGAAGTAGCTGGGCTTTGCAAATCTATCATGGATATCTTGCCAAAAGAAGTTCCGCTGGAGACGACACCGCGAACCGAAGTCAAGCCTGTCTTAAATGACCCAGCAGAAAGCATGACTGCCTGGCCTCCGCAGGAGAAAAGAGAGAACAGTGAGCAGCTTCTCCTCTATGTCGTTGCGATTTTTTGCTAATTTTGCTAGTTCCGCAAAGCCGTACCTGCATTCTCAAGGGCGTCACTAGCATTACCAGTGTCAACGAGCTACAAGCCCTGGTTTGGGGCGGTAGACTTGAGTCTATCTCTCTCCCAGAACCTGGTTCTCCATTCGCTGCCGTCAGGTTTCTCACCCCAGAAGCTTGTCAAAAATATTTCGATGCTACTGAGAACGGTATCGTACTGCCTGATGCGAAGAATATATTTGTCGAGAAGCAGCCGGGTCCGAACTCTACCAACGATGTATTGCGTAATTGCATCGTCGGTGATGCCTCGCGTTGCGTACGAGCATATGATGCTGAGGAAGGCTGGGGTGCTCCTATGCTGTTGAAGCTTGCTCGCGGAAGGGGTCAACAGAAGCGCGAGGTCGATCGGGTTAAGCATGGAAAGACTCCCAAAGGAGTAAGTCTCTTCGATGCACACTCTGGAATAATCTTCTGATTTTGATTGCAGCGATCCTATATTGAGTTCCGATTCGCAAGCATCTACCATGCCCTCAACTTCAAGCGGGCTCTCATGGACGACGAAGACTGGGAGCATTGCACGATTGGATATGCTCCCGACCCTTGCGAAGTTGCCCAAGGAGTGCACTTCACAGATGAGGACGAGGACGAAAAGGGGAATGATTCAGTGTAGGTGCAGGCTTTATCCTGGGAGGAGTGTCACTACGAAGGGGGTAGTTAAGGGTTCAGCTGCCATAGCAGCCTACAATCATTGGTTTCCGAGAAGTGAGGATGCACGAGGTTGGCATTCAAGAAGTTAGTGTATTCAGACAGTCCTACCCTGGCCTCCTTGAGCGAGGTAAAAGGGGAATGCAGGATCAATTGTCTTGAAGCAATCAGATTGTGTCGATTTGGCCACGCGTTCAAACCTCGCAGTGCGGAAGTGAGATGCATACAAGCATCGTCAGTGGTACCGCTCACCAGCCTATCCCTTGAATTAGCGACTCATTATTTACTCTCGGGATTGCCTGACGATGGTTCAGTGCAACACGAGTGACGCGGCAGGCAGCGCCCGTAGCGTGGCGTACTCGAGCAGCCACGACAAGTGAACCCGTGGAGACGACACGGCATGTAGTGCCTCGCCGGTTGATCCGAACCAAGTCAAGCAATCCCGATAATTCTCGTCTACGAAACCAATCCCTCCCTCGCCAGGAACATGTACCCCATCCGATCCAACGAACATTCCTAGCGTTGATCAGAACGCGGAGGATGCCTGGATCTGCAGCTAGGTTTCAGAGCCATTGCGCATGATGGCGATCGTCGGGGCGTTGACATGTCACTCTCCTGGCAATACTCTGGCTCTAGGCTGGTGCAAGGGCGCGTTGGGCTTTCCGTTGTTTGGGTACGCGAGACGGATACAAGTATTTGGGAGGGGGAATACGAGGGAATGGGAGGGGGTCCAGAGGAGGCCGGAGGAGGGTCCGGCGATGGCGCAAGTCCCTGCATGTCTAGTACATTGTGGTGGGTTTCAGGGCATCCCGCTACTTTGGGAAGGATGGAATTGTTGTCTACGGAAAGTGATGAAGACTATCTTGGATGCGGGTTATCGCGATCAGAGTGTCGGCCATGAGCACGCACCACACTCGTCGGGAAGAAGGAACATGCACTTCAACATGCACTTCAATAGTGTTGGGCATCTGCACAGATCAGATCAGATCGAATCGACTGGATGCAGAAAGTCGTATCGAGCATATGGTAGAACTAGGCAAGAGATGCGTAGGGCGTGGCGTAGACCTACCGTAGAAGAGAAAAGGGGCAATACTAGACTCTATCACCACCGCTGATCTCTTCTTCTCGCCCACCGATGCAATCGATGTAGTGACATTAGGCCTCGTGTCTGGCCGTCTAGGGAAGGCTATTGAGGTGCATTGGCTTGCACGTGGGACGTGTGGAAAGTCGCGGGACTGTCATGCGTAGTGTCGTTATGGCGACATGGTCGCCAATGCTAGGAGCCGGCTCGTGCGGTACCATTGCGCTGGTGGCTGGGACGGTCTTGACGCGGGGCGGTTCACCACGGGAGAAGCGCCGTGGTGGCACCGGTCTCTGTATTCTGTAACGTGGATGGAGGTGCGGGAAAGGGGGGGAGGAACTTGGATGGTGAGAGTAAAGGGGGCATGGTAGGATTATCCGAGGCTTTGACGATGCATGACAGAGTAGGTACGGGTAAATCGTTTTGAGCATTCAGAAATCAGTTGGATAGGACAAGTACGGGAGAGGATTCTGATGTGCTATAGGTATACCGAGATATGGTATTGTAATGCTTTGATATTGGTCTAGAAACTTTCTGGAAAGGTGGACTGGGGTTTGGCGAGGTATTAGTGAATGAAAAATTGGACGAATACTTACACAGTACGGTACCGAGGAAGCGAGTGGTGGCTTCCGCGTCCGTCCATGGCCACAGAAGAGCTAAAGTTAGTGTCGTGCTGTGTAGCGGTATTCGGAAGGTGCGTTCCGTAGCTACGACCGACTACACTGACACTACGCAACCTACTACTAATACCATGCGCCATGATGCCGCTGAGACGTCAACACGAGAACCACTGACCGTTCATATCAGCCGCACAGAGTCGGCAACGCGTCATCGTAAACCGTATACCTGTCCCGCGCCGGAGATTGGAGAGTCAGCGCGCGCCGTGACAACAGACACTCCTGAGCCGTATCATGTCTGGACTCCAACCGCAAGGAAATTTGCGCGAGAGGGTCAGACGAAAATAAGATGGGGCGATCGCGAATCAGATGGCGGCATTGATAGCATTACAACTATTGCTGGGATGGCGTCCAAGGCTCACCCCTCGACGTCATGCCTGCTGGGCTGCCCACATGGCCCAAAGCGAAGCGTCCTAGTGCAGGGAGCACACGTGGCGGCTGCATGAATTGCCTCTTCTCAGGGCGACGATGCCGGACATTGACAAAATTGCCGAGGAGGTATAGCGAGAGGTGTGGATGACGGCGGTGGAGTCGGGGAGGCGAAACGGAGCTGTCTTCGAGAAGGTTTCTCGAAGGCCGCTCGGACGGTGCGAGAGGCCGCTTTGGGCATGGGCCGTGCGAATACGGACAGGCGGCCGCGCCAGATGCAGCACGATGCGATGGATGTGATGGGCGATGCAGGACGAGGCGATGCGATGCTTGGGGGG